>CM069139.1:82620539-82803039 GCA_035221665.1 Okamejei kenojei
CACATCACTCACACACACACTCACACACACACCCACACACACACCAACCGCACACACACGATCACTCACACACCACTCACACTCACACACCACCACCTCACACCCACTCACACACACCACAATCCACTCACACCCACACACACCTCACACACACACACTCACACACCACACACACCCACTCACACTCACACCACACTTCACACACACATCCAGCTCGCTCCACACACACACCCATCACCCTTTGTGTGAAAAAGTTACCCCTCAGAATCTATAAAATCTTTCCCCGTTTACCTTAAAACCTGTGTCTCGGTGGTCTCGAATTCCCCTACTCTGGGTAAAAGAATGTGCGTCTACCCGATCTATTCCTCTCATGGGTGTTTATACACCTCTAATAAGATCCCTCACCACTCCTGCGCCCTGAGGAATAAATGTTGTGGCCTGCTCAACCTCTCGCGATTGCTTCAGGCCCTCGAAGTCCTGACTTCATCCTCGTAAATCTTCTCCGCTCCCTTTCCAGCTTGACAACATCTTTCCTGGAACATGGTGCCCAAGACTGAACCACACCACTCACTCACACACAACCCATCACACACACTCACGACACACACACACACACACACCACTCACTCACACACACTCACCACACTCACACACTCACACACACTCACCACTCACACACACACACACACAATCACACACTCTCACACACTCACCTCATCACTCTACACACCATCACTCAACAACACACACATCACTACACACACTCACTCACACTCTCCACAACTCACTCACTCTACCCACACACCACCCACTCACACACACCTACTACACCACACACACTCACCACACACACTCACACACACTTCACACACTCACACTCACACAATCACAACACTCCACACACACAATCACTCTACATCACACACACCCACTCACATCACACAATCACCACACTCGCAAACACTCACTCACACCCACCTCAACACACTCACACCCCACACACACCCACACTCACTCCCACACCACACCACTCTCACACTCCCTACTCACATACATCTCACATCACCTCTCACCCACTCACACCCACTCACACACACACACCCTCACACTCACACTCACTCACACACACTCCACCACACACCCTCACACACACACACACACACAATCACACACACACACACTCACACACACACTCACCCACTCACACACTCACTCACACTCACACACACACACACCACACTCCACTCACACAACATCACACCACATACACACTCACAACTCACACACACCACACCCATCATCACCACACACACTCACACTCACACACCCACACACACTCACACCACACACCACACCCACACACACCACACACCACTCACACTCACACACCCACTCACACTCACTCACACACACACTCACTCACACACCACACACACACACACACACCACACACACACACACCACACACTCACACACACTCACTCACACTCACTCACACACACACTCACACACACTCACACACACTCACACACACACTCACACACACTCACACACACTCACACACACTCACACACACACACACTCACCACTCACACACACACACACTCACTCACACACCACACACACACCACACACACTCACACACTCACACCACTCCACACACACACTCACACACACACACACTCACACACACACCCACTCACACCCACACACACCCACTCACACACTCACACACACACACACCCACTCACACACCCCACACACACACTCTCACACACACACATCCACTCACACACATCCACTCACACACACCCACACACACACACACTCCACTCACACAAACCCACTCGCACACACTCACACCCACTCACACACACTCGCACACACTCACACACACCCACTCACACACACACACACACACCCACACACACACATCCACACACACACACCCACACACACACCCACGCACACATCTGGCAGCTCGCTCCATACACCCATCACCCTTTGTGTGAAAAAGTTACCCCTCAGAATCCTATAAAATCTTTCCCCGTTTACCTTAAACCTGTGTCCTCTGGTTCTCGATTCCCCTACTCTGGGTAAAAGACTGTGCGTCTACCCGATCTATTCCTCTCATGAGTTTATACACCTCTATAAGATCCCTCACCCTCCTGCGCCCTGAGGAAGAAAGTCGTGGCCTGCTCAACCTCTCGCGATAGCTCAGGCCCTCGAGTCCTCGTAAATCTTCTCCGCTCCCTTTCCAGCTTGACAACATCTTTCCTGGAACATGGTGCCCAAGACTGAACTCAATACTCTAAATGTGGCCTCACAGGTGTTTTGTACAACTGCATCCTGACCTCCCAACGTTTATGCTCAACACTCTGGCAAGAAGGCCAATGTGCTGAAGAGTTGCCAAACGTGCATGGAAGGGAGTGTTACGAATTGTAGAGCACTTTCAAAGACCTGGCACGGACAGATATCCCAAGAGCCACACAGTGGCACAGACCCAGGTTTGATCTTGACCTTGGGTGCTCTCTGTGTGGAGTTTGCACGTTCTCCCTGTGACCCTCTGGGTGCTCCGGTTTCCTCCCACATCCATAAGACGTGCGGGTGTGTCGGTTAATTGGCCTCTGTAAATTGCACCTAATGTGCAGAGAGAGGATGAGAAAGTGTGGGAACATAGAACTAATGTGAACAGGTGATCAATGATCACTGAGACACAAAAGGTCAGAGTGACTCAGCCGGTCAATAGAAAATAGACAACAGGTGCAGGAGTAGGCCATTCGGCCCTTCGAGCCAGCACCGCCATTCAATGTGATCATGGCTGATCATCCCCAATCAGTACCCCGTTCCTGCCTTCTCCCCAAATCCCCTGACTCCGCTATCTTTGAGCCCTATCTAGCTCTCTCTTGAAAGTATCCAGAGAACCAGCCTCCACCACCCTCTGAGGCAGAGAATTCCACAGACTCACAACTCTCTGCGTGAAAAGGTGTTTCCTCATCTCCGTTCCAAATGGCTTACCCCTTATTCTTAAACTGTGGCCCCTGGTTCTGGACTCCCCCAACATCGGTAACATGTTTCCTGCCTCTAGCGTGTCCCTACTCTTTGTTTCCTGTCTGCCAACCTATTTTCTATCCATGTCAGCACTCTACCCCCAATACCATGTGCCCTAATTTTGCCCACTAATCTCCTATGTGGGACCTTGTCAAATGCTTTCTGAAAGTCCAGGTACACTACTGGCTCTCGCTTGTCCATTTTCCTATTACATCCTCAAAGATTCCAGAAGATTAGTCAAGCATGATTTCCCCTTTGTAAATCCATGCTGACTGGGACCAATCCTGTTACTGCTATCCACATGTGCCTCTATTTCATCTTTTATGATTGACTCCAGTATCTTCCCCACCACCGGTGTCAGGCTAACTGGTCCATAAGGGTGGGACAGCATCTCGGAGAAAAGGTGTAGGTGACGTTTCGGGTCGAGACCCTTCTTCAGCGTGGACTCAGTGGGCCTGTTCCATGCTGTTCCTCTAAACTAAAACGACACTGCCGTGTGGCTGCTCGTTGAGAAGCGAACCATGGCCAATGCATTGAGCGCTGTGTTTTTGGTCACCTCCAGGCACCCACCATTGCGATCCTTGGCTCGGGCGGTGGGATACGAGCGATGACCTCCCTCTACGGGATCTTGCTGGGGCTGCAGGAACTGCAGCTGTTGAACTGTATAACCTACATCTTTGGCGTGTCGGGCTCTGCCTGGTAAGCACCTGCCTGAATGAAATTGGATACCAAGTTCCGAACGACAATTTGTTCAATCTTTGTGCTTGTTAAAATGCAGATTGTTCATTCAGGGATGCCCAGAGCCTGTTTGTTATCAGCAAGAGAATTAGTCCTCAGGCAAAGTACCCGATGAGCAGGGAATGGAAATGCTTCAAATATAATGTGTAGGGAGGAACTGCAGATACTGGTTTACACCGAAGGTAGACACAAAAAGCTGGAGTAACTCAGTGGGACCGGCAGCATCTCTGGAGAGAAGGAATGGGTGACCCTTCTTCAGACTGGGTGTCTTATCACTAAGCTGTAGGCCTTGTTGGCAGTCGGAAACACCTGAGGTGATGTCCAGCAAGCTGTCTGTTTGTCGTGGACTTTCCTCATCATCCCTCTTGCATTTGAGACTGGGAATGCAAGCTAGGTTCACAAGATTGATCCCTTGTACACCGGTCACTGAAAGTTGGCGTGCAGGTACTGCAGGCAGTGAAGAAAGCTAATGGAATGTTGGCCTTCATAACAAGAGGATTTCAGTATAGTAGAAAGGTTCTTCTGCAGTTGTACAGGGCTCTGGTAAGACCACATCTGGAGTATTGGGTACAGTTTTGGTCTCCTAATTTGAGGAAGGACAGCCTTGTGATTGAGGCAGTGCAGCGTAGGTTCACGAGATTGATCCCTGGGATGGCGGGACTGTCATATGAGGATAGATTGAAAAGACTAGGCTTGTATTCACTGGAGTTTAGAAGGATGAGAGGGATCTTATAGAAACATATAAAATTATAAAAGGACTGGACAAGCTAGATGCAGGAAAAAATGTTCCCAATGTTGGGCGAGTCCAGAACCAGGGGCCACAGTCTTAGAATAAAGGGGAGGTCATTTAAGACTGAGGTGAGAAAAAACTTTTTCACCCAGAGAGTTGTGAATTTGTGGAATTCCCTGCCACAGAGGGCAGTGGAGGCCAAGTCACTGGATGGATTTAAGAGAGAGTTAGATGGAGCTCTAGGGGCTAGTGGAGTCAAGGGATATGGGGAGAAGGCAGGCACGGGTTATTGATTGGGGACGATCAGCCATGATCACAATGAATGGCGGTGCTGGCTCGAAGGGCCGAATGGCCTCCTCCTGCACCTATTTTCTGTTTCTAAGTGTATCACAAGAAAAAGCTGGTGCTCAGTACACATCTGGCCTTGCCAAGTGACAGCTAACTACAGCCTGTGCTCACGGGGTGTAGGCACTGCCCCACATTTTCCCCACCGTGGGGGGGCTGGTCTTCTGGCCAGTGGGAGGGAGGGGGCTCTTCTTCAAGGTGCTCACGGAGTTCAGTTTAGTTTATTGTCACGTGTACCGAGGTACAGTGAAAAGCTTTTGTTGCGTGATAACCAGTCAGCAGAAAATCAACACATGATTACAAGGTAGACAAAAATGCTGGAGAAACTCAGCGGGTGAGGCAGCATCTATGGAGCGAAGGAAATAGGCAACGTTTCGGGTCAAAATCTTTCTTCAGACTGATGCAGGGTGGGGGGGGGGGCGAAGAAAGGAAGAGGTGGAGCCAGAGGGCTGAGGGAGAGCTGGGAAGGGGAGGTGAAAGTAGGGACTACCTGAAATTGGAGAAGTCAATGTTCATATCACCGGGGTGTAAACTACCCAAGTGAAATATGAGGTGCTGCTCCTCCAATTTACGGTGGGCCTCACTCTGGCCGTGGAGGAGGCCCAGGACAGAAAGGTCGGATTCGGAATGGGGGGGGGAGTTGAAGTGCTGAGCCACCGGGAGATCAGGTTGGTTATTGCGAACTGAGCAGAGGTGTTGGGCGAAGCGATCGCCAAGCCTGCGCTTGGTCTCACCGATGTAGAGCAGCCGACACCTAGAGCAGCGGATGCAATAGATGAGGTTGGAGGAGGTGCAGGTGAACCTCTGCCGCACCTGGAAACACTGCTTGGGTCCTTGGATGGAGTCAAGGGGGGGAGGTAAAGCGACAAGTGTAGCATTTCTTGCGGTTGCAAGGGAAAGTGCCCGGGGAGGGGTTGGTTCGGGTGGGAAGAGACGACTTGATTACAATCAAGCCATTTACAATGCATAGATACATGATCAGTGCAAGGTAAAGCCAGCAAAGTCTGATCTAAGATAGTCTGAGGGTCATCAATGAGGTAGATAGTGGCTCAGGACTGCTCTCTTGTTGTGGTTGGACGTAAAGGGTGGTGGTTGACCAGTGCTTTTGGAGCTGTTGTTAGTTGTTACCAGCTGGTAGCACAGGGCCCAGATAATTAGTTGTTACCAGCTGGTAGCACAGGGCCCAGATATTTATCAGTGTGTCTCTATGATGGTAGACAAGGTGACTGTGAGCTTGAGAGTCAGGAAGAAAGCTATTAACTCAATAGGATGTCGATGGTCTGGGAAGGGTAATGTGAAGTGAAGCATTTCATTTGCAACAAGAGAAGGGATTGTAGGTGGCTAGGCTGTGGAGATGTAAGGCGAGTGGGAGTACTGGGATTGTTTTGGTGGGAGCCAGCATGTACTTGCTGGGCTGAATGGCCTCCTATATTGTAGGAAGCGTATATCCACAAATTGGTAAAGGTAGCGGGACCGGGCAGCAAAGGGGTGCAGAATTAGGAAAAATGTTCCCGATGTTAGGGAAGTCCAGAACCAGGGGTCACAGTTTAATAATAAGGGGTAGGCCATTTAGTACTGATGTGAGGAAACACTTCTTCACCCGGAGAGTAGTGAATCTGTGGGATTCTCTGCCACAGAAGGCAGTGGAGGCCAATTCAATGGATGTTTTCAAAAGAGAGTTAGATTTAGCTCTTCAGGCCAAAGGAATCAAGGGATATGGGGAATAAGCAGGAACGGGGTACTGATTTTGAATGATCAGCCACGATCATATTCAATGGCGGTGCTGGCTCGAAGGGCCGAATGGCCTACTTCTGCACCTATTATTCTATGTTTCTATTAACTGGGACGTAGACTAGAGCAGTAGAAACATTTTGTTGGAACTGTATGTGGCAAAAGTTCGATCACAGCTTGAGTATTGTGGACAGAATGCAGAATAATGAAAGGCATAGATAGAGTGGATGTTTCCACTGGTGGGAGAGTCTAGGACCAGAGGTCATGGTCTCAGAATTAAAGGGCGCTCTTTCAGAAAGGAGGTGAGGAGGAACTTCTTCCGTCAGAGGGTAGTTAATCTGTGGAACTCATTGCCACAGAGGGCTGTGGAGGCCAAGTCAGTGGATATTTTATACGGCAGAGATAGACAATTGGGGAGAAGGCAGGAAAATGGGATTAGGAGGCAGAGATCAGCCACGATTGAATGGCGGAGTAGACTCGATGGGCTGAATGGCCTAATTCTACTCCTATAACCTGTGAGCTTGTGGACTCAGGGCATGGATAGGTATGTGCGACTGGGAAGTTGTAGCCATTACAGGAACCTGGCAAAGAGGTACACGACTGGCAGCTTAATGTTCCAGGGTACAATTACTACAAGAGGGATAAAGGTGGGGATAAAAGAGCCTTATTGACTATGGAGAGTGTCGCAGCAGTAGTCGGAGATGACATTTGCTGATGGTTCATCCTGTGAGGCTCTGTGGGTGGAGCTGATGGTCAACTTGTTAGGACTATCGCACCGGCCCCCAAATAGTCAATGGGAATGAGAAGAGCAAATATGCCTGGAGATTGCAGGCAGCTGCAAGACTAATAAGCTTGTTATAGTCGGGGATATTAACGTTCCCAATATAGACTGGGATTGCCACAGTCAAAGGCCTAGATGCCTGAGCGGATGGCGGGCCACATCTATCACATGTTCCCATGGATCCCACCCCCATCCCGCCCCGGATGGCAAATCACGTGTTCACAGAAGGTAGACAAAAATGCTGGAGGAACTCAGCGGGTGAGGGAGCCTCGAGATATTTATGGGTAACAACAGGACCAGTTAAAATTCTGAATTGGGGCATGACCAACATTGGTGGCATTAGACAGGAACTCACTCAAGTTGCTTGGAGCAGGATGTTTGTGGGCAAAGGAACATCCGGAAAGTGGGATGCGTTTAGAAGTGTGGCGGTCGGAGTTCAAGGCGTGCATGTTCCTGTTAGAGTGCAGGGCAAGGCGAGTGGGCGTGGGGAGGTTTAGATGACGAGAGAAATTGAGGCGCTGCTCAGGAGAAAAGGAGGTGGTATGCGACAGGTGTAGGCAAAAGGGATGATATGTATCCCTGGAGGAGTTAAAGGAAATCAGGAGAGCAAAAGGGGCAGGAGATAACCCTGGCAGATAATATTAAGAGAAATGCAATGAGATTTTACACTTATATAAAGTGCGTTAAGGGGAACAGGGTGACTAGAGAGAGGGTAGACACGAAATGCTGGAGTAACTCAGCGGGTGAGGCAGCATCTCTGGAAGGAAGGAAAGGGTGACGTTTCGGGTCAGTCTGAAGAAGGATCTCGACCCGAAACGTCACCCATTCCTTCATTTTGCATCTGCCTTCGATTTAAACCAGCATCTGCAGTGCTTTCTTACACATGGCTAGGGAGAGCCCCTCAGACACCAAAGCAGTCATCTGTTTTGAGACGCGGGGATGGGCAAAGTCTTCAGAGTTTTTTCCCCTCTGTTTTCACAATGGAGAAAGACATGCAGACTGGGGAAGTTGGGACAGCTAATAGAGGTGTCTTGAGGACAGTGTTGAGTCGAGGAGGTGCTGAATGTCCTAAGGTGTATGAAGGTAGACACATCTCCCGGGCCTGATCGCGTACAAGACCCATTGGGAGGCTGGAGAGGAAATTGCAGGTGCCCTGCCTGAGATATGGGAGACGTGTCAAAAGATTGGAGAACGGCTAATATTGTGCCTTTATTGAAGGGCTGCAAAGAAAAGTCCGGGAACTCTAAACCAGTGAGCCTAACATCCGTGGTAGGCATGTTACTGGAGAGTATTCTGAGGGATAAGATTTATATACAGTTGGACAGACAAGGGTTGATTACAGATAGTCCATGTTGTGGGAGTCTGTGTCTCACGAATTTGGTTGAAGAACTAACCAAAGAGGTTGATGAGGGCAGAGCCATTGACATTGTCTATATGGTATTTGATAAGGTTCTGCATGGCAGGCTGCTCTGGAAGGTTAGATCAGTGGGATCCAAGGAGAGCTAGGCTACGATATAAATTTGGCTTCATGGAAGGAAGCAGAGGGTGATGGTGGAAGGTTGTTTTTCGTAGCGGAGGCCTGTGACTAGTGGTGTGACTCAGGGGGTCAGTATTGGGCTCTGCTTGACATCAGTGATTTGGAGGAGAATGTACGTTGGCAAATGACACTAAAGTGGGCGGTATTGTAGATAGGATCTTGATCAGTTGGGCAACTGGGCTGAGGAACGGCTAATGGAGTTTAATGTGGAGGTGTTCATTTTGGGAAGTCAAACAAGGGCACTACCTTCACAGTGAATGGTTCGGCTCTGGGGAGTGTTGCAGATCCGAGGGATCTAGAAAGTGGGTCGCAGGTAGGTAGGGTGGTCAAGAAGGCTTTCAGTCCACTGACTTTCATCAGTCAGGGTATTGAGTATAGTAGGTAGACACAAATTGCTGGAGTAACTCAGCGGGACAGGCAGCATCTCTGGAGAGAAGGAATGGGTGACGTTTCGGGTCGAGACCCTTCTTCAGACTAATGTTGGGAAGGGGGCGGGACAAAGATAGAATGTAGGCGGAGACAGTGAGACTAGTGGGAGAACTGGGAAGGGGGAAGGGAAGGAGAGAGAAAGCAAGGACTATCTGAAGTTAGAGAAGTCAATGTTCATACCGCTGGGGTGTAAACTACCCAAGCGAAATATGAGGTGCTGTTCCTCCAATTTGCGCTGAGCCTCACTCTGACAATGGAGGAGGCCCAGGACAGAAAGGTCAGATTGGGAATGGGAGGGGGAGTTGAAGTGCTGAGCCACCGGGAGATCAGGTAGGTTAAGACGGACTGAGCGGAGGTGTTCAGCGAAACAATCGCCGAGCCTGCGCTTGGTCTCGCCGATGTAGAGAAGTTGACACCTGGAACAGCGGATACAGTAGATAAGATTGGAGGAGGTGCAAGTGAACCTCTGCCTCACCTGGAAAGACTGTTTGGGCCCTTGGATGGAGTCGAGGGGGGAGGTAAAGGGACAGGTGTTGCTTCTTTACAGATGTTGAGTATAGACGTTGGGAGGTTATGTTATAGTTGTACGAGACATTGGTGAGATCACATTTGGAGTATTGTGTTCAGTTTTGGGTACTCTGCTATAGGTAAAATGTTGTTAAGCTGCAGAGAAGATTTACGAGGATGTTGCCAGGACTTAAGGGCCTGAGGTATAGTAAGAGATTTGGCCGTTTTGGACTTTGTTCCTTGGAGTACAGGAGGAGGAGGGCTGATCTTATAGAGGTGTATAAGATCATGAGGGGAATAGTTACCCAGCGTAGAGGAATCAAGAACTACAGGTTTAAGGTTAGAGGGGAAAGATGAATATGAATCTGAGGGGCAACTTTTTCCTCCTAGAGGGTGTGTGGATCGAGTCACCACAGGAGGTAGTTGAGGCAGATACCATAACAACATTTAAAAGACATTTGGACAGGTACATAGAGAGGAGGTTTAGAGGGATTTGGGCCAAGCAGGGGCAGGCGTGACTAGTGTAGATGGGACATCTCGATCGGCATGGGCAAGTCGGGCTGAAGGGCCTCTTTCCGTGCTCTGTGACCTAGACTCCATGATTACAATGTCATTTCTTGCCAGGTGCTTGTCTCATCTGTACCAGGATTCCGAATGGTCTCTCAAGGATCTCAGAGAGGCAATTAAGAGAATCAAGCCACATATAACCAGGAGTAAGAGTTTTGCTCTGTCCAAGGATCGGGTGGGGTACTACATCAATGCCCTGACGGAGAGGAATCGCTCCGGCTATAGTGTGTCCATTCCAGACCTGTGGGGACTCATCATCGAGTCATTTATATACGGGAAGGTACTGTGTTAGCAGAACCACAGTTGTTTAGTTTAGTTTGGAGATACAACGCGGCACCTTCGGCCCACCAAGTCCGCACCGACCAGCGATCCCCGCACGTCAACACTGTCCCACACACGCTAGGGACAGTTTACACATACACCAAGCCAATTAACCTACAAACCTGGAGTGTGGGAGGAAACCGAAGATCTCGGAGAAAACCCACGCAGGTCACGGGGAGAACGTGCACACTCCGTGCAGACAGCACCCGCAGTCGGGATGGAACCCGGGTCTCTGCTGCAAGCGCTGTATGGCTTGCAATGGCAGCTCTACCACTGCACCACCATGGCCGCCCTAGTCTCTCCTCTCTCACCTCAAACTGTCTGCATTGATTTGGGAAAATACTGGGGTAAGCAGTAGTCAGAACCACCCTCCTGTTGCTTTGACCAGATGCAGTCATCATTCCAGGCACATGCGCAGGTACCATCGCACCTTGAAGAAACATTTAGACAGGTCCATGGATAGCATAGGTTTAGAGGGATCTGGGCCAAACGCTGGCAGGTGGGTCTAGTGTAGATGGGACATGTTGGTTGGCATTGGGCTGAAGGGCTTGTTTCCACGCTACATGCTAGAGTTTCGCAGGGGGCTCTGCAAACGCCTTCCATTTCAGCGCGGCAAAGCCCTTGATAATTACCCCGCACAGTTCAACACGTTCTCGGTGAAATTAGACGCCAGAGTATTAAGGAAAGATATTTCAATGCGACCTCAGGGTGATCTAGGCAAGTGGGAGGTGTTGCGTTTTGCGAGTTAAAGTAAGAGCAGGGTACAGAGAAAGTGCAGGACCCTCGGGAGCAGAAACAACAGAGGAATCTTGGGCCCAAGTCCATAGCTCCCTGAAAGTGGCAACACAATTGCATAGGTAGTAAGGAAGGCATATGGCAGACTTGCCTTAATCAGATGGAGCATTGAATACAAGTTAGCAAGTCACCTTGCATCTTTATAAAAACGTTGTCTCGCTCACATTTGGAGTATTGTCTGCAGTTCTGATCATCCCATTACAGGAGGGATGTGAAGGCTTTGGGGAAGGTACAGAAGAGGTTTACCACAATGCTATCCAGATTAAAGGGTATTAGTTACAAAGAGAGGTTACACAAACTTGGATTTTTTTTCCCTGGAGAGTTGGCGGCTGAAGGGAGATATATGAGAGAACTATAGTGCAGATCAAAGACCAGGAACCAAGAAGAAACAGTATTGCTGATTTGATCCGTGTCTGGTTTTGCTGCTAATGACCTGATCCATAATCCATGTCAGGTTTTCCACACCACCACCTGGTGACATGTGGGTAGCCATGCTAGTTAGTTCAATATATGATTCGGAGCCTGCAGTACGTATTTCAATGGTTTCTCTATGTATCCAAATTAAAGTACTTGTTATGATATATAATGACTCTGTATCATAAGTACTTTGCACATGGCTAAAACCCCTGTCCCACGGTACGAGTTCATTCCAAGAGCTCTCTCTCCCGAGTTTGCCCTGATTCGAACTCGGAGATTTACGGTAATGGCCACTCGTCGGTACTCGGGGCTCTCGTAGACATTTTTCATCATGTTGAAAAATCTTCACGAGTCTTCCCGTGCTTACTTGCCGTTAGCGAGTCTTCCCGTTAGCGCTAAGAGATGTCCCCGAGCTTGCCGTTAGCGAGTCTGCCGTTAGCGCTAAGAGACGTCCCCGAGCTCCGACGTACCCGCTACGTTCATTCTCCGTGCTTACCACGAGTTTGATTTTTTTTTAACTCGGGAGAGCTCTTGGAATGAACTCGCACCGTGGGACAGGGCTTTAAAGCTTTCAGAAAACCTGACCCACTCGTTTTCGATAGCAGAATCGGACAGCGGTGGCATACCTTTGATCGACAGGATGATTTGTTTAATGCTAGAACTTCTCATGAAAAGCTGGCAATGGTCCGTGCAAGCGTGCTCCTTCTCCTCGCAGGAGATGAAGCTTACGAACGAGCACAACAGTTTGTGGATGCTGAGGCCATAACTCATAGCTCGCCGATCGTGACCCCAGCTCGGTCACCGGACGACCCGGAGTGTCTCAAGAGAAAGTTTCGACAGTTGTGGGACCCTCAAGCTAATCCACTCAACCAACGTGTGGAATTTCTCTCAAGGTACCAGAATGAGGGCGAAACTATTGAATCGTTTGTGCTGTAAAGAAGACGGCAGGAACTTGCAGATTTGGTGATCTTAAAAGACAAATTTATTAGAGACCGGTTGGTGTGCGGTCTTCTTTAATGACTAGCTGAGAAGTAAGCTCGTCCGCGATCTTACAATAACCCTGGATAGAGCTATTGCGGTCTGTGGGACTTCACAATGCTCCAACGCTACTCAGGCACCACATTCCAACGTGAGAGTTGCTTGTACACATTCCAGTATAGGGGTTGATAGCATGCTAGCTCCGTTTCCAAGGCAGCGAAGGCAGCAGCAGATAGCACCACAAGGTCAGCTTGGGAGCTCAGGCCTTATCTCCCAGTCAACCCAGGCACAAATTAACAAGGCAGAGAATTAACAAGCTTGTTTTATTCAAGAATGTAACAACTGTGGTGGGGGCACTTGGCTAAGTGAGAGAAGTGCCCCGCCTTTGGTCAAGTCTGCCATCAGTGCAAAAGGCGTAACCATTTCTGGAGATGTTGCCGATCCCGACATGAGAGCAGACAGAGCAGACAATAAATTTGCAGCAGGCTGAGCCCCTGACAGATTTGTCCGATAGCAGCGTGGACGAGAGGCCAAATGTCATTGAATATGCGCACTGCAGGCTCCGAATCATATATTGAACTAACTAACGTGGCTGCCCGCATGTCACCAGGTGGTGGTGTGGAAATCCTGACAAGGATTATAGATCAGGTCATCAGCAGCAGCAAAACCAGACACGGATCAAATCAGCAACACTGTTTGGTCTAGAATATATAAAATTGTTCTTTTTATCAGGTATAGAAGCATAGATAGGCTAGACATTTGGAACCTTTTCCCCGGTGTGGAAATGTCAAATACAAGCAGTGAGACATTTATGTGAGGGGGGGTGGGGGGGGGAGGGTTTAAATAAGATTTCCGGGACAAGTTATTTTTGCACGGGAGAAGAAATGCCTGAAATGTGATGCCAAAGGAGGTGGTGGAAGCAGACAGGGTAGCCGGTTTTAAGAGGCATTCTGATGGATGCAGGAACACACAAGGAATAGAGGGATCACATGCAGGCAGTTGAGATAGTTTAGTCTGCCATCACAGTCCTCAGTTAATTGCAGGTTTTTGCCGTCTGCAATTAACTAACATGGCTGCCCGCATGTCACCAGGTGGTGGTGTGGAAATCCTTTGAGGGGGGGGGCATGGTTAACCAACCCTTGCAGGGAGGTTCTTGGGACACGGCACCATCTCCTGAGGACTGCAGTTGGGAGCTTTCCTGAAGTGGGAGTGGGCCCAACCTTTATCCTCTACTCATGTACGAATGCTCCCAGCAGATACAGTGCATTCAGAAAGTATTCAGACCCCTTCACTTTTTCCACAGCCTTATTTTAAAATTGATTACATTATTTTATTTTATCATCAATCTACACACACCACCCCAGAATGAAGAAGCGAAAACAGGTGCTTAGAAATGTTTGCAAAGTAATTAAAAAGAAATAACTGAAATATCAGTTTTACATAAGTATTCAGACCCTTTGCCATGACACTCAAAATTGAGCTTAGGTTCATCCTGTTTCCATTGATTATCCTTGAGATGTTTCTACAACTTGAGTGGAGTCCACCAGTGGTAAATTAAATTGACTGGACATGATTTGGAAAGGCACACACCTGCCTATATAAGGTCCCACAGTTGACAGTGCATGTCAGAGCAAAAACCAAGCCATGAAGATGAAGGAATTGTCCGTAGACCTCCGAGACAGGATTGTGTCGAGACACAGATCTGGGGAAGGGTATAAAACAATTTCTGCAGCATTGCAGGTCCCGAGGAGCACAGTGGCCTCCGTCATTCTTAAATGGAAGAACTTTGGAACCACCAGGACTCTTCATAGAGCTGGCTGCCCGGCCAAACTGAGCAATCGGGGGAGAAGGGCCTTGGTCAGGGAGGTGACCAAGAACCCGATGGTCACTCTGACAGAGATCCAGAGTTCCTCTGTGGAGATGGGAGAACCTTCTAGAAGGACAACTATATCTGCGGCAATCCACCAATCAGGCCTTTATGGTAGAGTGGCCAGACGGAAGCCACAGTAAAGGCACATGGCAGCCCGCTTGGAGTTTGCCAAAAGGGTTGTTTTCTCTGGTGCTCTGGTCTGATGAAACCCAGATTGAACTCTCTGGCCTGAATGCCAAGCGTCACGTCTGGAGGAAACCAGGCACCGCTCATCACCTGGCCAATACCATACCTACGGTGAAGCATGGTGGTGGCAGCATCATGCTGTGGGGATGTTTTTCAGCGGCAGGAACTGGGAGACTAGTCAGGATCGAGGGAAAGATGAACGGAGCAAAGTACAGAGAGATCCTTGATGAAAACCTGCTGCAGAGGGTTCTGGACTTCAGACTGGGGCGGAGGTTCACCTTCCAACAGGACAACGACCCTAAGCACACAGCCAAGACAACGCAGGACTGGCTTTGTGACAAGTCTGTGAATGTCTTTGAGTGGCCCAGCCAGAGCCCGGATTTCAAGTCAAAAGAGTTTATTGTCATGTGCCCCTGACAGGACAATGAAATTCTTTCTTTGCATAGCACAACAGAACATAGTAGGCGTTGACTTCAAAACAGATCAGTGTGTCCCTATACCTTTATATGGTACTTGAACCCGATCGAACATCTCTGGAGGGACCTGAAAATATCTGTGCATCGACGCTCCCCATCCAACCTGACAGAGCTTGAGAGGATCTGCAGAGAAGAATGGGAGAAATTACCCAAATACAGGTGTGCCAAGCTTGTAGCGTCACACCCAAGAAGACCTGAGGCTGTAATCGCTGGCAAAGGTGCCTCAACAAAGTACTGAGTAAAGGGTCTGAATACTTATGTGAATGTGATATTTCGGATATTTCTTTTTAATTACTTTGCAAAAATTTCTAAGCACCTGTTTTGCTTTTTTTATTATGGGGTATTGTGTGTAGATTGATGATAAAAAATGTTTTTTAATCAATTTTAGAATAAGGCTGTAACGTAACAAAATGTATAAAAAGTGAAGGGGCCTGAGTACTTTCTGGATGCACTGTAAACCAAGGGTATCTTACGTTGTGGGATCCCACAGAAGATTTAGTTTTGGTTTAGTTTCGAGACACGGCGCGGAAATAGTCCCTCCACCCCACTAAGTCCAAAGCACTTCCGGAGATTTTACTACTTCTAAAATCGGTGTGTAAATACCAGTAGTTGGTGCTCACGTAAACAAGCAGTACAGTAGTGCATCTAAATATCTCAGAGTGGGTGAAATATTTATCTTTTTAGCAGGAGAATAAGACTAAGCTGTCAGACCAACAGAGAGCGGTGAGAAGAGGCCAGAACCCATATCCTGTCTACGCCAGTCTAAATGTGAAGACCAATGTCAGCGCTAAAGATTTTGGAGGTACAGGTCTGGCACCTGTTACGCAGAAAAAAAGTTGGGGCTTCATCCGGTGGACATTTGCCGGGGGGTAGTACATTTCTCCGCCTGTTTCTAGTTGAGTTTAGTTTGGAGATACAGCGCGGAAATAGGCCCTTCAGCCCACCTCGTCCGCGCCGACCAGCGATCCCCGCACATTAACACCATCCTACACACACCAGGGACAGTTTTACATTTATACCAAACCTGCACGTCTTCAGAGTGTGGGAGGAAACCGAAGATCTCGGAGAAAGCTCACAGGGGGGAATGTACAAACTCCGTACAGACAAGCACTCCTAGTCAGGATGGAACCCGGGTCTCCATAATATGATACACATCCTCGTCGTAACAGCGAAAGGAAACACTAAGGTGGGTGGGGTGCACCTTGGCCTTTCTGCTCCTGCTAGAGATACTGTTGCTTTGAAGTAACTCTGAGATAGGATTTGACATAAAATGTCAGAGTCTGGACATTCTCAATGGTACCACACCTTTAAAGGAGAGTAATTGTTACTTCCCACTGGTCAGAAACAGTGGCCATTTCATGAGCTGGGAGCTAAAGACAGGATTTATGTTTTAACTTACAATTCAGTACAGTCCCAGAACATGGATTGCCAGATTCTTACTTCTTTTGCAGAATGGTTTGAGTACACTCCTTACGAAGTAGGAATTCCCAGATATGGAGCTTATATTCCAGTCCAGCATTTTGGCAGCAAGTTCTTCATGGGATACCTAATAAAGAAGTTTCCTGAAACAAGAATCAGCTTCTTGAACGGTATGGCTAACAATTTATGATTTGCAGACACATTCACGTGTTGTTATGGGGACGGTGGCTATTACGGGGAGGTACCTGTCAGGAGGCGGTGAATGTTGAGTGTGACCTACAGCTCTTTGAGCCATCAAAGCATCTGGAAGTTCCTCGATTTTCTTCCCGATGTTCATTTTTAAAGATGGAGGGACATTTTTAATTTTACAAATCAAGCATACAATTCCCAAATGTTGTGAGTTTTAGAATAGAGTGCCCAAGACATCGGGATGTGGAATTTGGGAAAGAATGATAAAAGCAAGTGCAGTTTCTTTCCCAGCTCTCTCTTATCAGACTGCAGGCTGTAGCTCCTCATTAGTTCATGAAGTCTGATAATGCTAATGCACAGTATTTTCTCCATTATGTTTCCCTAAATTGAATCGAATCAATTCTTCCTTATAAAATTCCCTTTGCCAGTGTCATTTTATCCTCTATCTCCGCCGTGGAGGACTTATTCATTTTCTGTCATTCTGCAGTCATCTGCACAAAAGAGTCATAGTTGTAAAGTGATACAGCGTGGAAATAGGCCCTTTGTCCCAACTTGTCCACACCGGCCAATATGTCCCAGCGACACTAGTCCCACCTGCCCGTGTTTGGCCCATATCCATCCAAACCTGTCTTATCCATATACCTGTCTTAACTATTACCTCAATGGGGTTAGGTTAGGTAAGGGGGAGGTACCTGGGTGTCCTTGTACACCGGTCCCTGAAAGTTGGCGTGCAGGTACAGCAGGCAGTGAAGAAAGCTAATGGAATGTTGGATTTCAGTATAGGAGTAAAGAGGTTCTTCTGCAGTTGTATAGGGCTCTAGTGAGACCACATCTGGAGTATTGTGTACAGTTTTGGTCTCCTAATTTGAGGAAGGACATCCTTGTGATTGAGGCAGTGCAGCGTAGGTTCACTAGATTGATCCCTGGGATGGCGGGACTGTCATATGAGGAAAGATTACTGTACTTACTTCTAACAAAAATAAACAAACAAAAAAAATAGCTAAAATAAAAAAATAAAAAATAAAAATTTAAAAATGAGGAAAGATTGAAAAGACTAGGCTCGTATTCACTGGAGTTTAGAAGGATGAGGGGGAATCTTATAGAAACATATAAAATTATAAAAAGACTGGACAAGCTAGATGCAGAAAAAATGTTCCCAATGTTGGGCGAGTCCAGAACCAGGGGCCACACAGTCTTAGAATAAAGGGGAGGCCATTTAAGACTGAGATGAGAAAAAAACTTTTTCACCCAGAGTTGTGAATTTGTGGAATTCCCTGCCACAGAGGGCAGTGGATGGATTTAAGAGAGAGTTAGATAGAGCTCTAGGGGCTAGTGGAATCAAGGGATATGGGGAGAAGGCAGGCACGGGTTGATAGGGGACGATCAGCCATGATCACAATGAATGGCCGCCTCCTGCACCTATTTTCTATGTTTCTATGTAAATGTTTCTTAATAAGTGCATGTCGTTGCAGGGAGGGAAGTGGGGGAGATCTACACTTCCCCTGATAATCAAAGCTCCTTTCTGCACAGGCCAGTGGGGAAGTGCTTTTGCAGCAAATCTGGAGGAGATCCTGAGGGAGCTGATCGGGCCTACCAACACCTGGTTGCTGAGCCTGCGCGATGCCATCAGCAGGAGAGGTGCCGCTTTCATTGTTGGCCGAGACCAGTAAATAACTCTCGCCTTGATGTCTGTGTAGGATTACTGTGTAGGGCCACAAATCTCTCTATGAGTGATACTAAGCAGGCCCCAAATAACGAGCATATTCTTCAGAGGCAAACTTCACCCGTTGTAAAATACCAAGACTGCCTTTAGTTTAGGCCCAACAGGTCCGCACTGACCAGTGATCCCCACACACTAACACTACACACAATTTACACTTCCACCAAGCTAAATAACCTACAAAGCTGTATGGCTTTGGAGTGTGGGAAAAAAAACAGAGATCTTGGAGAAAAAACATGCAGGTCACAGGGAGAACGTACATGTACAGACAACACCCGTAGTCGGGATCGATCCCGGGTCTCTGGCGCTGTAAGGCAGTAGCTCTACTGCTGCGACCCCGAGCCTTGCCTGAGCTCAGTATGGTCACCCCCCCCCCCCCCCCCCCCTCCTCTTCCCATCTCACTTCAAGTTTTCTTGATCCCTCGGGACCCGGGCTTGCAAGGGTGCTTTAGGTGCCCTACAGCCCTAAAAGACAGTCTTAAATTGCTTATCGTTCTGCCAACTTCCCATCTCTGCCACCCATTTCATTTGATATCTTCACTATTTTCTCCCTCCGTTGCTGTTCCCCTAACTTTAAGACCGATTCAAACAAAGACTCACTCCAGTTGACTCGCAAAAACAGATAGGTCCAGGCCCCCTGAAAGTGAAGAGAACCAGATGGGCGTCAGTGTCCCACAAGAATAGATTGCCTTGTGAAAGAGGACGCAGCCTATTATTGAGAACAAGGGCCGCCAGTAATTCAGCCGTGACTCCATAATACGTTCTATCCTAGTTTAGTTTTAGTTTAGCGATACAATGTGGAAACGGGCCCTGTGGTCCACCAAGTCCGCACCTGTCTGTGGAAAGCTCTGCCTCAGGGGGTGGTGGAGGCAGGTTCTCTGGATGCTTTCAAGAGAGAGGGCTCTTAATAATAGTGGAGTCAGGGGATATGGGGAGAAGGCAGAAACGGGGTACTGATTGGGGATGGTCAGCCGTGATCACATTGAATGGCGGTGCTGGCTCGAAGGGCCGAATGGCCTCCTCCTGCACCTATTGTCTATTGTCCATTGACCAGCGATCCCAACACATTAACACTATCCTACACACACTAGGGACAATTATTTGACATTCATACCAAGCCAATTAACCTACAAACCTGTACGTCTTTGGAGTGTGGGAGGAAACCGAAGATCTCGGAGAAAACACACGCAGGTCCCAGGGAGAACGTACAAACTCCGCACAGACAGCACCCGTAGTCAGGATCGAACCTGGGTCCCTGGCGCTGTGGGGCAGCAAATCATCCCTATGCTACGTACCGCCTTAAAATGCTCAATTTCCTCTCCAAACTCTGAATGTATTTTCACCCGCCACATCTTTCCCTCCTGTCTCCATCCAAGTTTCTGCCCCAGCTCCTGTGAGGTTACTATGGTATCTCCTGTGACCGTGTTAAACCGTTCCTCAGATGTTCAGCCTGCTGGGACTGTCCTCCTCTGCATCCCACCCCCCCCCCCAGCTTCTACATGTGACACTCGGCTCTGCCTTCCAGCTGCTTCCCTCCCCACTCTGCCACTCTTAGCAGCTCTGCACATTTTCTATCACGTAAAACATTCCCTCGGGTGATTTGCGCTGTAGACACAAACCCCCCCTTTCCCCAAACAAAATGTTGATGGCCTGGCATGTTGCTGTTGCAGAGATACCCAGCGATTCGCCTGAAATCCACATGCAGATGACTATTCCACAAGGCATGTTGGACGCTCTGATGAAGAACTTATTTGTGTCACGCTTGACAACATCAGAAACCAACAACTTCATGAAGGGGCTCTTCCTGCACCAAAAGTACGACCAGAATCACAATTTCATATACCGGGAAGGTACCTATCTACGTGTGACAGTGCCAATGTTAATGAAATACTGTGCTACACCACAGCATTGCTGAATGTTAATCACCTCATAGCACCATTTACACGTTGTGCAGTTCGGAAAAGGTAAGTCCACAGCTGGTCAGCTGAGACCTGTTGGCAGCAAATATGTTTTATTTAACTTTATTCTCGAGATGCCTTTGGAGACACTAAGCTGCTCGGTATCAGGTGAGGGGCTGGAGAACATGGAGACGTCAGACTTTAGATGTTGACCTACGCTTCTCAATTTTACAACGCTTCAATTTCATGATCATAGCCATGCAGTGTGGGAACAGGCCCTTCGGCCCAACTTGCCCCTGCCGTCCAACAGGCCCCATCTGCACTAATCCCACCTGCCTGCGTTTGGCCTATACCCCTCCAAACATGTTGTACCCATGTACCTATCCAAATGTTGTTTCACCATTGTGATAGTGCCTGCCTCCGCTACCTCATCCGGCAGCTCGTTCCATATACTTTTGTGTAAAACAAAGTTGCCTCTCAGGTTCCCATTGAATCTTTCCCCCGATCACCTTAAGCCTTTATACCCCCTACCCTTGGTAAAAAACTGCATTTACCTTATCTATTCCTCTCACATTCTTATACACCTGTTATAGATCACCCCTGATCCACCTGCGCTCCAAGGAATAAAGTCCTAGCCTGCTCAACCTTACACTCAGGCCCTCGAGTCTAAATTTCCTCCTGGTAAATCTTCACCCCCTTTCCAGCTGAACAACATGCCTGTCTTTGGATCCCTTTTGCACTACAGGAGCAAATAGGTCCTTCTGCAGTTGTACAGGGCCCTAGTGAGTACTGTGGAGTAGTTGGAGTACTGTGTGCAGTTGTGGTTCCCTAATTTGAGGAAGGACATTGAGGGAGCGCAGCGTAGGTTTACAAGGTTAATTCCCGGGATGGCGGGACTGTCGTATGCTGAGAGAATGGAGCAGCTGGGCTTGTACACTCTGGAGTTTAGACGGATGAGAGGGGATCTTATTGAAAGGTTATTAAGGGTTTGGACACGCTAGAGGCAGGAAACATGTGCCACAGTTTAAGAATAAGGTGTAAGCCATTTAGAACGGAGACGAGGAAACACTTTTTTTTACACAGAGATGTGAGTCTGTGGAATTCTCTGCCTCAGAGGGCGGTGGAGGCAGGTTCTCCGGATACTTTCAAGAGAGAGCTAGATAGGGCTCTTAAAGATAGCGAAGTCAGGGGATATGGGGAGAAGGCAGGAACCGGCTACTGATTGGGAATGATCAGCCATGATCACATTGAATGGCGGTGCCGGCTCGAAGGGCCGAATGACCTACTCTTGCACCTATTGTCTATTCTGGATGACAGTGACAACCTCTGGGTTCAGGAACATTTCAGCTCACAATCAGAAGTTTGGGTGTCGTGTGCTGAGGGAGTGTCACTTCGATGCCTCTTCTGATGAGATGGCAAAACTAAGCTTGAAAGAGCATTTTCAAGCATTAAAGGGCAACAATGTTCTCTTGTGTTCTGGCTGACATTCTGGGGTGAGGGAACTACGTGAACAAGAGGTGGAAGGATTTGGTGCTGGGTGGCGCGAAATAAGTAGATCAACATACCATTCTTAGTATCTCAATGCAGCCACAAGAAGAAGTTTGCTACTGAGGACCAACAGTGTGATACCTAACTCCCAAGAATGAGTAGATTAACCTACGATGAGCGTTTGACGGCACTGGGCCTGTACTCGTTGGAGTTTGGAAGGATGGGGGGGGGGGGGGGGGAACCTCATTGAAACATAAAGAACAGTGAAAGGCTTGGATAGAGTGGATGTGGAGAGGATGTTTCCACTAGTGGGAGAGTCCAGGACTAGAGGTCATAGCCTCAGAATTAATGGATGTTCCTTTGGGAAGGAGATGAGGAGGAATTTCTTTCGTCAGAGGGTGGTGAATCTGTGGAATTCATTGCCACAGAAGGCCGTGGAGGCCAAGTCAGTGGATATTTTTAAGGCAGAGATAGATAGGTTCTTGATTAGTGCGGGTGTCAGGGGTTATGGGGAGAAGGCAGGAGAATGGGGTTAGGAGGGAGAGATAGATCAGCCACGATTGAATGGTGCAGCAGTGTGAACCGATATGATGAGAAGATGGGGATCAAAGCAAGAGGGAGCCAGCAGATGGGATCAAGCATTCAAGCATTAGGCCGGCATGGTGGTGAGCCACCGAGAGCCAGCGTTAGGAGCCACTGCCTTACAGCGCAAGAGCCCCATGTTTGATCCTGTTTAATGGTGTTTGTCTGTGTGGAGTTTGAACGTTCTGCCCATGATCCGCGTGCGTTTCCTCCGAGATCTTCAGCTTCCTCCCACACTCCAAAGACGCAGGTTTGTAGGTTAATTGGCTTGGTAATGTAAATTGTCCCTAGTGTGTGCCGGGTAGTGTTAGTATGCGGGGATCGCTGGTCGGTGCGGACTCGATGGGCCGAAGGGCCTGTTTCACCAAACTAAAAAAAACAGTTGCATATGAGTTTGCCCTTGTTTTTTTTTAATGGGCGATAGTGAGTTTGTGTTTGTGAGAGGCAGACAGCAATACTCAAAGTGACTCGGGGGCTGCACTGTTTGCCTTCATCCCCCCCACATTGGCCCCTTGAGCAGGTTGGTTGGGTAACAGTTAAAAGTCTGATACAGGATCTCAAATCTCCCCCAGCCAGGCAATGCTGAACTTGTATCTCCATCTTGGAGTTCTGCAGTTTAGAAGGATGAGAGGGGATCTTATTGAAACATATCAGATTGTTAAGGGTTTGGACACGCTAGAGGCAGGAAACATGTTCCCGATGTTGGGGGAGTCCAGATCCAAGGGCCACAGTTTAAGAATAAGGAGTAAGCCATTTAGAACGGAGACGAGGAAACACTTTTTCTCACAGAGAGTGGTGAGTCTGTGGAATTCTCTGCCTCAGAGGGCGGTGGAGGCCGGTTCTCTGGATGCTTTCAAGAGAGAGCTAGATAGGGTTTTTAAAAATAGCGGAGTCAGGTGATATGGGGAGGAGGCAGGAACGGGGTACTGATTGATGATGATCAGCCATGATCACATTGAATGGCGGTGCAGGCTCGAAGGGCCGAATGGCCTCCTCCTGCACCTATTGTCTATTGATGGTCCCGATGGATGTGTGATTCCCTCGTAACTGCCTTACACTCATGACTTCCAAAAGAGTTAAACTTCTTTCTTCATGTCTGAGGCATCAAGATATATTATGTTTAAAATCTTACATAAGATGTAAATATATGCGAGTTTACACTTTTTCATTTGATCATGTTTTTCAATTTTTTTATTTTTTAGTTCAAAGCGGCACCATATCTCCCAATCAGCTAACCCCGATGGAAAATGTGCTGCACCTGGTCGACGCTGGATTTTCAAACAATTCGGCTTTTCCTCTTGCCCTGCAGTCACAGAGGCACATTGATGTCTTCCTGTCTTTTAGTTTTAGCCGCGGAGCACCATTCAAGGTGAGAAGACTCGGTGGGCTCTGCTGTCACAAGGCGCGATCTCTATACGTACAGTCCGAGCCGTTGCTGCTACTCACAAGAACAGAACATTAGATGGTCCTCCAACTAAATGGTGGAAATTAAGTTCATTAGTTAAAGTATCATTGAAATTGATGCATGGTATCTGAATATCAGAGTTGGGGGAGGTACGGTGGAGCAGCGGCAGAGTTGCTGCCTCACAGCGCCAGAGACCCGGGTTCAATCCCCACTGCGGGTGCTGCCTGTACGGAGTTTGTACGCTCTCCCCGTGACCTGCGTGGGTTTTCTCCGAGATCTTCGGTTTCCTCCCACACTCCAAAGACGTGCAGGTTTGTAGGCTAAATGTAAATGTACAATTGTCCCGAAGGTGTGTAGGATAGTTTTAGCGTGCAGTGATCTCTGTGGGTTTCAATGCTGTACCTCTAAACTCAACTAAGTACTGATGATGGTGGTTGAGCAGCCCAGGGCTTAAGAGTTCAAATTGCACAGGAGAGGACTGAGAACAGAATTATTGCACAGAATAATGTCTTCTGTGAGATCTTTAATAGTTTTCACCAAGAGGAGCTTGTTGACTGGTTAAATCTAGAGCATCTCTCAAATGATTATTGTCCTCTAATCATCACATACAATTCATTCTCTTTCTGATTCAGCTATTCCCACACCACCACATTCAGCACATTTGTCCCATTAAACATGGTCAGAGTCCAAATTCTGCAAGAGATTATCTTAAATTGTGAACTTAAAATGCTTGTGGTTCTATCCCAGTGAAACATTAAGCCAAATTCAGTGGCGGACAATTACATCTAACTACAAACCCATCTTTGGATAGGTACTGAGTGGGCAATATGGTTAATGTCTTTGTTGGGAGCAAGGGTCAGCTTGTGAAGAACATCTGAGGTAGAGAATGTACCCATACCACATTCCTGCTTTTTGTTGTAATGGCCTACTCCTGCACCTATTGTCTATTGTCTATCCAGTCCGCTGGGGAAACAAATATTCAGTGTGTCCATACACTGGACAGTTTATAGGATACTCTGGGGTTCAATACCCCAGGTGTTAGAACAGGACATAGGAACAGGCCCTTCGGCCCACAATGTGGGTGCTGAACATGATTCCTAGTTTATCTGATCTCATCTGGTGGCGTAATGGTGGAGCTACTGCCTTTCAGTGCCAGAGACCCCGATAGAACCTGACTAAGGGTTCTTGTCTGTACGGAGTATGTACGTTCTTCCGTGACCTGCGTGAGTTTTCTCCGAGATCTTTGGTTTCCTCCCACACTCCAAAGACGTACAGGTTTGTAGGCTAATTGGCTCGGTGTAAATGTAAATTGTCCCTAGTGTGCGTAGGATAGTGTTAGTGCGCGGGAATCGCTGGTCGGTGCGGCCTCGGTGGGCCGAATGGCCTGTTTCCTCAGTGTATCTCTAAACTAAACTAATCTGGAGGTACATGATCCATATCCCTCTATTCCCGGTGCTTCCATGTGTCACTTAAACACCATTCACTTTCAAATTCTTGCTTTTCCCTCACTCTCCCATCCAGGTTTTGAAGAAGACTGAGAAATACTGCATGGAAAACAACATCCCTTTCCCAAAGATTGATGTTCCAGACTTGCTTGAAAGAAGCCTGCAGGAATGCTACATCTTCAAGGATGAAAACAATCCCAAAGTTCCAATTGTGATTCACTTCCCTCTCACAAATGCCACATTCCGAAACTACGTATCCCCAGGTAAGATGTTTCCCAGTGGAGAAGAGAGGTTAAACGAGTATCAAATAGCGATGGAGATCGAGGTCGTCCATTTGAATGTCTCAGATTTATTCTTGCCATAGAGGGAGTACAGAGAAGGTTCACCAGACTGATTCCTGGGATGGCACGACTTTCATATGAAGAGAGACTGGATAGACTCGGCTTGTACTCGCTAGAATTTAGAAGATTGAGGGGGGATCTTATAGAAACTTACAAAATTCTTAAGGGGTTGGACAGGCTAGATGCAGGAAGATTGTTCCCGATGTTGGGGAAGTCCAGGACAAGGGGTCACGGTTTAAGGATAAGGAGGGAATCTTTTAGGACCGAGATGAGAAAAACATTTTTCACACAGAGAGTGGTGAATCTGTGGAATTCTCTGCCACAGAAGGTAGTTGAGGCCAGTTCATTGGCTATATTTAAGAGGGAGTTAGATGTGGCATTTGTGGCTAAAGGGATCAGGGGGTATAGAGAGAAGGCAGGTACGGGATACTGAGTTGGATGATCAGCCATGATCATATTGAATGGCGGTGCAGGCTCGAAGGGCCGAATGGCCTGCTCCATGTTTCTATTTGTCTTCTTCAAACGTGCTCATTTTCAATTGGTGTTGTATCTAAGTTTGCCAGAAGTATCTTGTCCTCAGAACCTAACATCTCCTGTCCTTGCCACCTTCCAGTACTCCCATCCCACTCTCCCTCACCAATTCTCATCCACCCTTGGTCACCTCCACGCGTTCTAATCCTAGCACCTAGTACCCATTCATCAATCCACAGCCTGATGTTTACCTTCAGCAGTCTAGATTGCATGATTGACATTCTGAAATCTTCCTTATAATGGTAGCGCCTCCAATTCTGTTGTGTAATCTTGGTTTTCTCGTCTGTAAATTGTGCTGTGTGTCACGAAGACATTGCAAGTGAGGTGTATGCGGTGCGTAGTCAGTCATCGGTCTGCATCTCTTTCAGGAATGGAACGGCTGTCAGAGGAGGAGAAAGATTATGGCAGCTTTGTCCTGGAGGCCGAGAGTTCTCCCTACAATACTCTGAACTTTACATACACTGCTAATGATTTTGACCGGCTG
Source organism: Okamejei kenojei (assembly GCA_035221665.1). Taxonomy (NCBI): domain Eukaryota; kingdom Metazoa; phylum Chordata; class Chondrichthyes; order Rajiformes; family Rajidae; genus Okamejei; species Okamejei kenojei. The sequence continues at coordinate 82,647,501 of CM069139.1, forward strand.
ATTGATCTGTGTTGCTACAATGTAATGAACAATAAAGCCCTTATTCTGATGGTCTTCAAGGAAGCATTGGCGAAGAAGTACTAATCCTGGCCAACTGAATACTGAAGTTGATACTGAACAATGAATCACTACTCCCCACTCGTGTGTGCCTTCAAGGTGAATCAGAGCCCTGTCTTTGTGCACTGGGCACTCAAGCCTTGCTCCTCGCTGTTCTGACCTGCACTGAATCGCAGTCCTTCACTAGTATTCTGATTCACCCTTTCGACCAATTCCCAATCACAATTGATCAGAATTGAGAAGTGCATGAAATGGACTCCTTGCTCCACAGTTCTTGTCCTCTATTTCATTACAGCTCAAGTATGACAGGCAGTGTTGTTATATCTTGTACAAACAATTAGCTCAAAGATAACTGTAGTTATCCACACAAGCCCCATCCACAGCCAACATTTGCCATCTACAAATCTGCAGTGGGAAGTTTATCTGTGTGGGAAGTCCTTTTGGCTTTGTTGTCTTCGCCCAATAACATTTAAGTGTTATTAAATGGAAGTCGGTACAGTTGAGTGCTAACTTCTGCTCAGCAATGGATTGATCTGGATATAACCAGCAGATTTGTTTCTTTGTGGGTCGTGTACAAGCTGAGTGTAATGACTGCCGTTATAGACTGGGCTGCTGTTGTGGGAGCTTTCCTGGGAGCAAATGTCCACACAGAAGAATTTGGTTAAGAATGTTGCCTTTAGATTTTTAATAAGGATTTTATAACCTGCCAAAAAACAATAAAACTGTTGTGTACTATCATTGTAGGCTGGTTTTAATGATTTAATGGGAATGTATATCCAGAATATATTATCCCTGGAGACAACAGGTGCAGGAGTAGGCCATTCGGCCCTTCGAGCCAGCACCGGCATTCAATGTGATCATGGCAGATCATCCCCAATCAGTACCCCGTTCCTGCCTTCTCCCCATATCCTCTGACTCCGCTATCTTTAAGAGCCCTATCTAGCTCTCTCTTGAAAGTATCCAGAGAACCGGCCTCCACCTCCCTCTGAGGCAGAGAATTCCACACACTCACAACTCTCTGTGTGAAAAAGTGTTTCCTCGTCTCCGTTCTAAATGGCTTACTCCTTATTCTTAAACTGTGGCCCCTGGTTCCGGACTCCCCCAACATCGGGAACACGTTTCCTGCCTCTAGTGTGTCCAAACCCTTAACAATCTTATGTTTCGCAGAGAATTCCACAGACATCTAGGTACGTTACATTTAGAGATACAGTATGGAAACAGGCCCTTTGGCCCACTGTCTGCACCGACCAGCCATCACCCCGTACACTAGTTCTATTCTTTACACTAGAGACAATTTACAATTTTGCAGAAGCTGATTGACCTACAAACCTGTATGCCCTTGGAGTGTGGGACAAGGGAAAACTCGCGCAGTCACGGGGAGAATGTACAAACTCTGTACAGGCCTCACCCATAGTCAGGATTGATCCCGGGTCACTGATGCTATGAGGCAGTGCTGCATTCCATCTACTTTAGGTACATGGAACAGAGCCAGGAAATTGGGGAAATCTTGGAATGCAGAGATTAAATATCCCACACGCACTTGCAGAAAAACTATTTATTGATCATCAAATCTATAGCAAAAAGCCATTTTACATTCATTGGTGAATTTCACAATTTCAAGTGTAAACAATTGATTTCCTGGAGACTGCTCTTGCCACAGGACCCCGAGGCAAAATGGCAGCAATAAGCAGCGTCACCACCGGGGCACGAGTCAGAAGGTCAGGGTAGGTATTTGCTTGTTCCTCTGAGTGTTGTGTCAGCAACACTAATGCAGCATGAAAAGCTCAAGTAAACATGATCATGTACAGCACCTCATATATCGCTTGGGCAGCTTTCAACCCAACGGTGTGAATCTTGATTTCTCTAACTTCAAGTAACTTTTGTATCCCCTCGCTCTCCATCCCTCCCCCACCCAGCTTCAAAGTCATCTTGTTGAGTCTCATTGTCTGCAACTCGTTTTCACCTAGCCCACAACTAACAATGGACTGTTATCCTTTATCATCGTAACTTTTTTTGCATATCCTTCATTCATTTGTTCTATATCTCTCTACCCATTCCTTTTCTCCAGAGATGCTGCCTGACCCGCTGAGTTACTCCAGCTTGTTGCATTGTCACGACAATGTACAATGCCTTTCAAAAATATTCCTCATAGCCAGCAGTAGCCAGCCTGTGTTTTACTTCCCCCAGTACTTCTGGCTGCTTCTGCAAAATCCCATCATTCTACAAACTATGCTCGGGCCATAGTGGGTTGCTGGCAATGATGCAAGGCCTCTCTCTGTACTAGGAGAAAACATGAGTGCAAAGTAGAGTGACTCGTAGAGGGACAGTCACAATCCAAAGGTGTTACTACCACCATGTCAATACAGCTGAGGCTTGCAACAGCAGCTTTGAAACCCTTCAAACTGTCCTGCCTCTCAGTAGCTCTGGCGATCGGCCACAGCTTGGGCTGTCTAGTTAGGTGCAATCGGGTGATGCCATGATTTATTGGTGATCCAAACACTCTCCTTTGAAAAGCAAATGATCCCTAAATCAGCTCATTCTGAAGAAGGGTCTTGACCTGAAACATTACCCATTCCTTCTCTCCCGAGATGCTGCCTGTCCCGCTGAGTTACTCCAGCTTTTTGTTCTATATATTCATGAGCAGTGCAGGCTGGTCACGTTGCTATGTTTGGTCAATATTTAGTCAAAACAGCAAACAAGAACCCATTGGATTGATATGGCCCATCATAAGGTGGACGGGTGGTTTGAAAATGCACTCTGTTCCAAGCCGTGGTGCTGTCGACCAGAGCCGACCACAGAAAAGGCAATTCTGGATTTAGTGTTGTCCAATGAACCAGATATGATAAGAGAACTCGAGGTAAAGGAACCGCTTGGAGGTAGTGATCATAATATGATTCGTATTAATCTGCAATTTGAGAAGGAGAACGTTAAATCGGAAGAGGCAGTGATGCAGTTGAACAAAGGGGACTATGAAGGCATGAGAGGGGAGCTGGCCAAAGTAGACTGGAAAGGGATCCTAGCAGGAATGACGGTGGAACAGCAATGGCAGGAATTTCTGGGCATAATCCGGAAGACGCAGGATCATTTCATTCCAAAAAGGAAGAAAGATTCTAAGGGGAGTAGGAGGCAACCGTGGCTGACAAGAGAAGTTAGGGATAGAATAAAACTAAAGGAAAAGATGTATAACACAGCAAAGAGTAGCCGGAAGCCGGAGGATTGGGAAACTTTCATAGGACAACAGAAGGAAACAAAACGGGCAATACGGGCTGAAAAGATGAAGTACGAGGGGAAGCTGGCCAGGAATATAAAGAAGGACAGTAAAAGCTTCTTTAGATATGTTAAGGGAAAAAGAGTAGCAAAGTCAAATGTGGGTCCCTTGAAGGCAGACACGGGTGAAATTATTACGAGCAACAAGGAAATGGCAGGAGAGTTGAATAGGTACTTTGGATCCGTTTTCACCAAGGAAGACACAAACAATCTCCCAGATGTACTGGAGGACAGAGGATCTAAGGGGATAGAGGAACTGAAAGAAATTTTCATTAGGCGAAGAATAGTATTGGGTAGGCTAATGGGACTGAAGGATGATAAATCCCCTGGGCCTGATGGTCTGCATCCCAGGGTCCTCAGGGAGGTGGCTCTAGAAATAGTGGACGCATTGGTGATCATTTTCCAATGTTCAATAGATTCAGGATCAGTTCCTGTGGATTGGATGATAGCTAATGTTATCCCACTTTTCAAGAAAGGAGCGAGAGAGAAAACGGGGAATTACAGACCAGTTAGCCTGACTTCGGTGGTGGGAAAGATGCTGGAGTCAATTATTAAAGAGGTAATAATGGGGCATTTGGATAGCAGTAAAATGATTAGTCCAAGTCAACATGGATTTATGAAAGGGAAATCATGCTTGACTAATGTTCTGGAATTTTTTGAGGATGTGACAAGTAAAATGGATGAAGGGGTGCCAGTGGATGTAGTGTATCTAGACTTTCAGAAAGCATTTGATAAGGTCCCGCACGGGAGACTGGTGACTAAAATTAGAGCACATGGTATTGGGGGTAGGGTGTTGACATGGATAGAAAATTGGTTGGCAGACCGGAAGCAAAGAGTAGGAGTGAACGGGTCCTTTTCAGAATGGCAGGCAGTGGCGAGTGGAGTGCCGCAGGGCTCAGTGTTGGGGCCGCAACTGTTTACCATATATATTAATGATTTGGAAGAGGGAATTAGGAGCAACACTGGCAAGTTTGCCAATGACACTAAGCTGTGTGGCAGTGTGAACTGTGAAGAGGATGTTAGGAGGTTGCAGGGTGACCTGGACAGGTTGAGTGAGTGGGCAGATGCGTGGCAGATGCAGTATAATATAGATAAATGTGAGGTTATCCACTTTGGCGGCAAAAACAAGGGGGCAGATTATTATCTCAATGGGGTTAGGTTAGGTAAGGGGGAGGTGCAGCGAGACCTGGGTGTCCTTGTACACCGGTCACTGAAAGTTGGCGTGCAGGTACAGCAGGCAGTGAAGAAAGCTAATGGAATGTTGGCCTTCATAACAAGAGGATTTCAGTATAGGAGTAAAGAGGTTCTTCTGCAGTTGTATAGGGCTCTGGTGAGACCACATCTGGAGTATTGTGTACAGTTTTGGTCTCCTAATTTGAGGAAGGACATCCTTGTGATTGAGACAGTGCAGCGTAGGTTCACGAGATTGATCCCTGGGATGGCGGGACTGTCATATGAGGAAAGATTGAAAAGACTAGGCTTGTATTCACAAGCCTAGTCTTGTAATTTAGAAGGATGAGGGGGGGGTCTTATAGAAACATATAAAATTATAAAAGGACTGGACAAGCTAGATGCAGAAAAAATGTTCCCAATGTTGGGTGAGTCCAGAACCAGGGGCCACAGTCTTAGAATAAAGGGGAGGTCAATTAAGACTGAGGTGAGAAAAACTCTCTTTTTTACCCAGAGAGTTGTGAATTTGTGGAATTCCCTGCCACTGAGGGCTGTGGAGGCCAAATCACTGGATGGATTTAAGAGAGAGCTGGATAGAGCTCTAGGGGCTAGTGGAGTCAAGGGATATGGGGAGAAGGCAGGCACGGAGTACTGATTGGGGACGATCAGCCATGATCACAATGAATGGCGGTGCTGGCTCGAAGGGCCGAATGGCCTCCTCCTGCACCTATTTTCTATGTTTCTATGTTTCTATATGCCCCAGGCTAAATGGCTCAGGACACAATGGCTGATAGAAAGAAGAAATAATCAAGATTCGAGCATCAGTGTGGCACTGAACATCACTGCGTGGGGATCTGGGGCATGTCTCGGAGAACGGGGGATGAGTTCTGGTACAATTACTTCAGCCCAACGCTGACTTTCATGACGTGGACGAACTAGCAGCTACTTCGTATTCAGACTGGGTGGCTCCCGTTGGCAAAGACTCAGTGTGGAGCTGTGTCCGTCACTGTTTGACCGTTGCAAGCTGAGCAGAGTGCAGGGTGAAGGGGTCTAGGGTGGGATCCTTGATAGCCTCCGTAAAACTGGAGCCCAAGGCCTGTGAGGGGAAAGCAGCCACAATGAAGGTATGATCGCTGAGAACTATTTGGAGGGATGGTGATGATCGTGCAGCACTGACTCTGGGGGCTGTGTATCTACTACACACTGGACTGATACATTTGATTCAAATATTCCCAGTGTTGTGAAACCGCGTTCCAGCTCTCCCACATAACCGGCTCATGAAACTCCCGATGCATCAAAAGAATCCGTTCCATCTGCTCACTGCAATGCTCCTGCACAACCTTGGAGGCAGGAGCCTCACTAGAACATAATTTGGTAGTAGTCATCCTTGTAACTGTACAGGACCAGCATGGACACTCTGTGGAGACAAAAGGGCAATCGGTTAGAGCTACTCACTCCCGAAGCAAAGTCTAGGCCTCCGATAGTTAAAATCTCCAACGTTAATCCCTGCTCCACATGTCCCCGGACAGCTCATAGCATGAAGCAGATGACAGATAAGGATTTATACCATCTCTCCAATGCCATGTGTGTTGAGGTCAAGCAGGGTTAGAATTGTGTGGGAAGGAACTGCAGATGCTGGAGTTGGACTCAAAGTGCTGGAGTAACTCAGCGGGACAGGCAGCCTCTCTGGAGAGAAGGAACGGGTGACGTCTCGGGTCGGGACCCTTCTCCAGTCTGAAGCATTTTGTGTCTACCTTCAGGGTTTAGCATTGGCTCAATTTGGAAATAATTTTGTGAGCAGGAATCAAATAGTTGCTGTGTTGCAAATGTTCCATAAATGATGGCAAGAGTTGGTGGATGAAGCGAGAACATCGCGGGGCAGGCCAGAAACATCACCCCTAAACATTACATTCAAAAAGGAACTACAGATGCTGGAAAATCAAAGGTAGACTAATTGCTTGAAATTGTGCAATATGGTGCATACTGTAGCGAGTCTTTTAACTTACGCTTGAATGCAATATATATGCTTTAAATTGGATTAGCTATGAATAAGGTTAGAGTAAATTACATTCCTAATTACATTCCACAGTAGAGCCCAGGCTCTGATCAACAGGTGCAGCACATGACTGACTTAGTATATTCATGTATGGAAATCAGATTATAATCAAACACGGCCCATGTTGACCAACCTGGGTCTCACTACACACCGGGTACTACGCCTGACCCTGACTCCAGATTCATACCTGCCCCCACCCCCCCCTATTCTACCCTGATCATAGCTGCTTAGGTTCCCAGTGCTGAACACTCCCCTGGTCCCAGCTGTGACTGCACACCCAGTACTATTCCAGACCTTGACCGGATGCACACTTGGCCTTGCGACAGAGCGTGAGAAATTTGTGATCAGCGTGAGAATTTGGCAAAATGCGTGATTCTCACGCTCAATGCATGGGCGTTGGCAGCCCTGCCTCTATAATCCCTCTATTCTCCCCTCTCTCTCTCTCTCCCCCCTCTCTCTCTCTCTCTCCCTCTCCCCCTCTCTCCCTCCCCCACTCTCTGTTCCCCCTCTCTCTCTCCCTCCAACCTCACTCTCCCCCATCTCTCCCCTCTCTTCCGCTCTCTCTCCTCTCACCCTCCCTCTCTCTCTCCCTCTCTCTCCTCTCACCCCCTCTCTCTCTCCCTTGTCTCCCTCTCTTCTTTCTCCCCCTCTTTCTCCCTCTCTCCCTCTCTCTCTTCCCCCTCTCTCACCTCACCTCGCTCTCCCCCCTCTCTCTCGCCTCCTCGCTCCTTTCCCTCTTCCCCCTCTCTCTTGCCTCCTCTCTCTCTCTCCACCCTCCCCTCTCTTTCCCCTAATTCTCTCCCACCTCTCTTCCCCCTCTCCCCTCCCCATTCTCTCCCCTGTCTCACCCCCTCTCTCTTTCCCCACTGTCTCCCTGTCTCCTTTCCCTCTCTCTCTCTCTCCGCCTCCCTTTGAGAGTATCTGTCCCTTTGGCGCAAAGCTTCCGACGCCTCCGGCAGCCCGGGACTCTTGCACTGGGGCTGCTCCATGGCCGGAGCTGCAGTGAGCGACTCGCCAGCCCGGCAAACACTCGCCAGCCCGGCAAACACTCGCCAGCCCGGCAAACACTCGCCAGCCCGGCAAACACTCGCCAGCCCGGCAAACACTCGCCAGCCCGGCAAAAACTCGCCAGCCCGGCAAACACTCGCCAGCCCGGCAAACACTCGCCAGCCCCGCAAACACTCGCCAGCCCGGCAAACACTCGCCAGCCCCGCAAACACTCACCAGCCCGGCAAACACTCGCCAGCCCGGCAAACACTCGCCAGCCCCGCAAACACTCGCCAGCCCGGCAAACACTCGCCAGCCCGGCAAACACTGGCCAGCCCGGCAAACACTGGCCAGCCCGGCAAACACTCACCAGCCCGGCAAACACTCGCCAGCCCGGCAAACACTCGCCAGCCCCGCAAACACTCACCAGCCCGGCAAACACTCGCCAGCCCGGCAAACACTCGCCAGCCCGGCAAACACTCGCCAGCCCCGCAAACACTCGCCAGCCCGGCAAACACTCGCCAGCCCCGCAAACACTCGCCAGCCCGGCAAACATTCGCCAGCCCGGCAAACACTCGCCAGCCCGACAAACACTCGCCAGCCCCGCAAACACTCGCCAGCCTGGCAAATAGTCGCCAGCGCCGGAAACCCGCATCTTTACCCGCCGCTGCTTCTGCTTCCATCCCTCCCAGCCCCGGCTCTCCAACACCCGCGGACCAAGCAGTTTATATGAGTTTTGAAATTTTTGTTGATCACAAAATTTCTCACGACTGTGTGAGAAATTTGTGATCAGCGTGGGGGCGTGAGAATTTCCCAAAATGCGTTATTCTCACGCCCAAAGCGTGAGAGTTGGCAGCCCTGAGCATTTATGGAGCGAAGGAAATTGGCAACTTTGGGTTTCGGCCCGAAACGTCGCCTATTTCCTTTGCTCCATATATGCTGCCTCACCCGCTGAGTTTCTCCAGCATTTTTGTCTACCCTAAACAATTCACCATCCACGACTCTATTCCCCGCGCCCTATACATCAACCCCACAAGGAGTCTCCTCAGTGTTTTGGGAACTCAGCTGTGTTTCTGTCTTACCTCTTGACCAACTTAAAGTGATGGATTTGATCGCAAATGGACTTGAGGTTGCGTGACTTGGGTGAGCGTGAGAGCAGCTCGTGGACACTGGCGTTAAACATCTGCTCGTCCCCATCACACTGAGAAAGGAAGAGCAGAGAATGAGGAGGGTGCGCGGGGAGGACAGAGCAACCAGCCATGCACTCAACTTCATCGCAAGGGCGATGCAAGGCCTAAGCCATTCATCAGTCAAGTGCAACAGTTTACAGTCAGGTCCAAGCTTGATGCAGGCATTTCTCTTATCGGAATATAACCCTCACCTGCTGGAAGTTATAGTTCAAGATTCAAAAGACAGTTTATTGTCGTGTGTCCCTGATAGGACAATGACATTCTTGCTTTGCTTCAGCACAACAGAACATAGTAGGCATGAGGTTACACAAAAAGCTGGAAACTCAGCGGGTGCAGCAGCATCTAAGGAGCGAAGGAGATAGGCGACGTTTCGGGCCAAAACCCTTCTTCAGACTGATGGGAGGTGGGGGGGGAAGAAAGGAAAAAGGAGGAGGAGGAGCCCGAGGGCGAGGTGGGAAGGGGAGGAGACAGCAAGGGTTAACAGAATTGAGAAAATTCAATGTTCTAGCCAAGAGGATGCAGACTCCCCAAGGTGCTGCTCCTCCAATTTGCGGTGTTGCTCACTCTGGCCGTGGAGGAGGCATAAATACAGAATAGATCAGTGTGTCCATATACCATTGTATAAATATATACACACATGAATAAATAAACTGATAAAGTGCAAATAAACAGATAATGGGCTATTAATGTTCAGAGTTTTGACGGAGCCAAGTTTAATAGCCTGATGGCTGTGGGGAAGTAGCTATTAGTTTAGTTTAGTTTAGAGACACAGCGCGGAAACAGACCCTTCGGCCCACCGAGTCCACACCAACCAGGGATCCCCGCACATTAATACTATCCCACATACACTAGGGACAATTTACACATACACCAAGCCAATTCACCTACAAACCTGTACGTCTTGGCAGTGTGGGAGGAAACCGAAGATCTCGGAGAAAACCCACGCAGGTCACGGGGAGAACGTACAAACTCCGTACAGACAGCACCCGTAGTCAGGATCAAACCTGGGTCTCTGGCGCAGTAAGGCATCAACTCTACAAACAGCTGTGCCTGAATGGTGGTTTCACCCATAAAAATGAGTAGGGGAATTCCATTTGTCAACATGTGGAGATACCCGAGTCAGTTTGGGTGTTGAAGCATAGCTATCTGGAGGGGGAAGGCGTTGAGTGGTTAGGCCAGTCACAGGCTAGGGGACCCTCACAGTTAATACTAAGGACTGGAACTAGCCCAGTTGCTCACCTCCACAGATCAGTCCTTGCTCACCCACTCAGGTAGGGTGATCTGGGAGAAAACCAGGAAAACCAGGACCACTTTTATAAACACGGGGTTGCATGACCCTTCCCCACTACCATCACTTACAAAGCAGTCATTTACAGGGAGTTATACAAAGTGAAATCTTTGGAAACACGCAGCAGGTCAGGCAGCATTGAGGGAAAGAGAAGCAGAGTTGACATTTCAGGGAAAAGGCATTTGGTAAGGGAAGTTCAGACGTTGCTTGACCCGAGTGTTTTCAGCAGCTTCTGTTTTTACCTCAGATTTACAGCATCTGTAGTTTTTGATTTTCGTTAGCAAAGAGCTTTTTAGATTGAGATCTTACCTTCAGCGTTAAGAAGTTCCTCACCATTTCCTTCGACACATCAACCTGCAAATTACATAATACGTGTAGTTGATGGGAATCTCTCATCGCCCTCCCTGACAAAATGACACAACCCTGTCGGGACAGAAGACGTTATCACACTGAGCGGCGGACTGGCTTGCGAAGCAAAAAGGGCTGTTGAGCCAAAACCAAAGAGGCCAACGCCAGGCAACGCCATTGTAGTTGGAGACTCCATTGTGAGAGGTACGGACAGGGGTTTCTGCGGCAACAGACGGGATTCGAGGATGGTGTGCTGCCTTCCTGATGCCAGGATCCAGGATGTCACGGACAGAGTGCAGAAAATCCTCAAGGGTGAAGGTGCACAGCCGGAAGTGGTAGTGCATGTCGGCACCAACGATGTCGGAAAGAAGGGGATGAATATTCTGCAGCGTGACTTTAGAGAGCTCGGAAAAATGCTGAAAAGCAGGACCTCCAGGGTTGTTATCTCCGGTTTGCTTCCAGTTCCTCGTGCTGGCGAGAGCAGGAACAGGGAGATACAGGACCTGAATGTGTGGCTGAGGAACTGGTGCAGGGGGCAGGGATTTGGATTCTTAGACCTGGGATCTGTTTTGGAGTAAGGGGGAACTGTACAAAAGGGACAGATTGCATCTTAACAGGTGGGGGACCAGCATTCTGGCAGGCAGGTTTGCCACTGCTACACGGGTGGTTTTAAACTGAATAAGGGGGGTGGGGTGTCAAATGGGATAGTCAACGATGGAGTTAAAGGGAAAGAGAGTAAAGGGATAGTTAATGACCCCAGAATTAACAGGAAAGGAAGCTCACAAAGGGATAGGAGAGTATGGCCAAGTGTAATACGGATCGATGTGAAAGGTGAGATGCGTAAGGAATTAAAAGTATTGTATATGAATGCGCGAAATATAAGAAGTAAAGTAGATGAGCTTGAGGCTCAGTTAGAGGTTGGTAGATATGACATTGTGGGGATTACTGAGATGTGGCTGCAGGAGGATCGGGCCTGGGAACTTAATATTCAGGGTTATACATCCTATAGAAAGCACAGGCAGGTGGGCAGAGGAGGGGGGTAGTTGAGGGATGGAATTCAGTCCCTTGCGAGGGAAGACATAGGTACTGACGAGGTAGAGTTTCACTGTGGATTGAGTTGAGGAATTGTAAAGGCAAGAAGACACTAATTGGTGTTATTTACAGACCCCCAAATAGTAGCCCTGATGTAGGGTGTAAGTTGCAGCAGGAGTTAAAACTGGCATGTAACAAAGGTAATGCCACTGTGGTGATGGGGGATTTCAATATGCAGGTAGACTGGGAAAATCAGGTTGGTTCAGGACCCCAAGAAAGAGAGTTTGTAGAATGCCTCCGAGATGGATTCTTAGAGCAGCTTGTAATGGAGCCGACCAGACAAAAGGCAATTCTGGATTTAGTGTTGTCCAATGAACCAGATATAATAAGAGAACTCGAGGTAAAGGAACCGCTTGGAGGTAGTGATCATAATATGATTAGTTTTAATCTGCAATTTGAGAAGGAGAACGTTAAATCGGAAGTGGCAGTGATGCAGTTGAACAAAGGGGACTATGAAGGCATGAGAGGGGAGCTGGCCAAAGTAGACTGGAAAGGGATCCTAGCAGGAATGACGGTGGAACAGCAATGGCAGGAATTTCTGGGCATAATCCGGAAGACCCAGGATCATTTCATTCCAAAAAGGAAGAAAGATTCTAAGGGGAGTCTAACCGTGGCTGACAAGAGAAGTTAGGGAGAGAATAAAACTAAAAGAAAATATGTATAACACAGCAAAGAGTAGCCGGAAGCCAGAGGATTGGGAAACTTTCATAGGACAACAGAAGGAAACAAAACGGGCAATACGGGCTGAAAAGATGAAGTACGAGGGGAAGCTGGCCAGGAATATAAAGAAGGACAGTAAAAGCTTCTTTAGATATGTTAAGGGAAAAATAGTAGCAAAGTCAAATGTGGGTCCCTTGAAGGCAGACATGGGTGAAATTATTGAAGAAGGAACTGCAGATGCTGGAGAATCGAGGGTTACACAAAAAGCTGGAGAAACTCAGCGGGTGCAGCAGCATCTAAGGAGCGAAGGAGATAGGCGACGTTTCGGGTCGAGACCCTTCTTCAGACTGGTCAGGGATCAGGGAAACGAGAGATATAGACGGTGATGTGGAGAGATAAGGAACAATGAATGAAAGATATGCAAAAAAGTATCGATGATAAAGGGAACAAGCCATTGTAAGCTGTTTGTGGTGTGAAAATGAGAAGCTAGTGCGACTAGGGTGGGGGAGGGAGATAGAGATAGAGGGAATGCCAGGGCCCGAGGGCTGAGGGAGCGGTGGGAAGGGGAGGAGACAGCAAGGGTTAACAGAATTGAGAAAATTCAATGTTCAAGCCCAAAGGATGCAGACTCCCCAAGCGGAATATGAGGTGCTGTTCCTCCAACTTGCGGTGTTGCTCACTCTGGCCGTGGAGGAGGTCCAGGACCGAGAGGTCGGATACGGAATGGGAGGGGGAGTTGAAGTGCTGAGCCACCGGGAGTCTCCCTTTTTCAGCTTTTCTCCAGCTTTTTGCGTAACCCATGGGTGAAATTATTATGGGCAACAAGGAAATGGTAGAAGAGTCAATAGGTACTTCGGATCTATCTTCACTAAGGAGGACACAAACAATCTCCCAGATGTACTGGAGGACAGAGGATCTAAGGGGGTAGAGGAACTGAAATAAATTTTCATTAGGCGAGAAATAGTATTGGGTAGGCTAATGGGACTGAAGGATGATAAATGCCCTGGGCCTGATGGTCTGCATCCCAGGGTCCTCAGGGAGGTGGCTCTAGAAATAGTGGACACATTGGTGATCATTTTCCAATGTTCAATAGATTCAGGATCAGTTCCTGTGGATTGGAGGATAGCTAATGTTATCCCAATTTTCAAGAAAGGAGCAAGAGAGAAAACGGGGAATTATAGACCAGTTAGCCTGACTTCAGTGGTGTGAAAGATGCTGGAATCAATTATTAAAGAGGTTATAATGGAGCATTTGGATAGCATTAAAAGGATTAGTCCAAGTCAACATGGATTTATGAAAGGGAAATCATGCTTGACTAATCTTCTGGAATTTTTTGAGGATGTGACAAGTAAAATGGATGAAGGGGTGCCAGTGGATGTAGTGTATCTAGACTTTCAGAAAGCCTTTGATAAGGTCCCACACGGGAGACTAATGACTAAAATTAGAGCACATGGTATTGGGGGTAGGGTATTGACATGGATAGAAAATTGGTTGGCAGACCGGAAGCAAAGAGTAGGAGTGAACGGGTCCTTTTCAGAATGGCAGGCAGTGGCGAGTGGAGTGCCGCAAGGCTCGGTGTTGGGGCCACAACTGTTTACCATATATATTAATGATTTGGAAGAGGGAATTTGGAGCAACACTGGCAAGTTTGCAGATGACACGAAGCTGGTGGCAGTGTGAACTGTGAAGAGGATGTTAGGAGGTTGCAGGGGACCTGGACAGGTTGAGTGAGTGGGCAGATGCGTGGCAGATGCAGTATAATATAGATAAATGTGAGGTTATCCACTTTGGCGGCAAAAACAAGGGGGCAGATTATTATCTCAATGGGGTTAAGTTAGGTAAGGGGGAGGTACAGCGAGACCTGGGTGTCCTTGTACACCAGTCACTGAAAGTTGGCGTGCAGGTACAGCAGGCAGTGAAGAAAGCTAATGGAATGTTGGCCTTCATAACAAGAGGATTTCATTCAGGAGTAAAGAGGTTCTTCTGCAGTTGTATAGAGCTCTGGTGAGCCCACATCTGGAGTATTGTGTACAATTCTGGTCTCCTAATTTGAGGAAGGACATCCTTGTGATTGAGCTAGACAACCAGGGGCCAGAACCAGGGACCACAGTCTTAGAATAAAGGGGAGGTCATTTAAGACTGAGATGAGAAAAAACTTTTTCACCCAGAGAGTTGTGAATTTGTGGAATTCCCTGCCACAGAGGGCAGTGGAGGCCAATTCACTGGATGGATTTAAGAGAGAGTTGGATAGAGCTCCAGGGGCTAGTGGAGTCAAGGGATATGGGGAGAAGGCAGGCACGGGTTATTGATTGGGGACGATCAGCCATGATCACAGTGAATGGCAGTGCTGGCTCGAAGGGCCGAATGGCCTCCTGCACCTATTTTCTATATTTTCTATGTATCCCCTCTCTGCTGGGAGGAACCAGTGACACTGACACCTACATGGTATCAGATACTGGAAAGCCAGGCCAGCCTTAAGCTGAGAGGGACGCAGCGAAATACAGAGCCTTGGCACGGGAATTTAGAGCAGGAAATGCACTGATGCCCTCAAGATGGTCCTTGGTGGCTGAAAAACTCCACACGTCTGTACTTTTGTAGCAGAGATACTTGTCATGGGTACGCCTGGTCATACGGAATAGGAGTAGAATTAGGCCATTCGGCCCATCAAGTCTACTCTGCCAGTCAATCATGGCTGATCTGTCTCTCCCTCCCAACCCCGTTCTCCTGCCTTCTCCCCATAGCCTCTGACACCCGCTCCATTCAAGAATCTATCTACCTCTGGCATATGGATATCTCCTGGTTCAGAGAAGGTTGAAGCTTGCTCATTTCCCAGACGGGTGAATACATTCAACAGGTTTTCTTGATATGGGGAGGCTGAGTTGGAAACGGGGATAAGTGTTGCTCCCCTCCCTGCGCTCCTCCACGCCGAGGGCTTATTTGCAACCCTTCAAATAGATTGGAACCAATAGTGAGGTGGCCAAATGGGGGCACAGCAAGATCAGACTGCGATCAAATCCTAGTCGGTTATGGAGTTTGGGTTACAACACGACTCTCAGTCCTTCTAAGATAGACACCAAAAGCTGGAGTAACTGTGGCTCTGAGATGTGGAGGAAGGAACTGCAGATGCTTCTGTAAACAGCAGATGGTGACAAAAAGCTGGCGTAACTCAGCGGGGCAGACAGCATCCCTGGAGAAAAGGAATAGGTGACCTTCTGCAGACTGTAGAACGCAAAACGTCACCTATTCCAGACACCATCACTCCAGAGATGCTGTCTGTCCCGCTGAGCTTTTGATCTCCATCTTGGGTTTAAAGCAGCATCTGCAGTTCCTTCCTCCACATCTCAGTCCATCTAGCTGAGCAGTAGAAGCAGCAGCAAGAGTCTGCCCTTCCATATGTCATCACCCTGAAGTCATGTTCAGCACAGAGAAGGTTCCGAACACCTCCTGTAGTCGGGGGCACCTCTCATCCTCTGGTAGCTTGGCGAACTGAAGGTACAAGATGTGGGGCAGCAGCTCGAGAAGTTGTGGAAAAGATCTGCTATCAAACTTGGATCCCGAGGCGAGAAACAGACACTGGGAGGAGGTGCTGTAACATTGTGGGCGACCAGGAAGCTTTTGAGGGGGGGGAGATTTGGAAGAGAATGTTGGGGTCCATGAGAGCATGCCCGCTACCCCTGGGAAATAGCGAGGGGCCAGAGTTCGAGGAATGGAAGACCTTTGGAGGTTTGGAGAAATGAAGTGGATTCCTGCGGATAAACAGGAATTAAATTAGAGGGCAAGAATATATAGAATGAAAGCATAAGAGACCAGGAGGTGTAGGTCAGTGAGTAATGGGGACTTGAGATTCCGGCTGGACACCTTTAATTCCAGAAGGACAGAGGTGAGGATAGGCACAACGCCCAGGATGACAACTTGCAGCAAGCAAAATTGCACACTTGTTTGATGGGGAGTGAATGAACAGAATGAACGTAGAGGGTACATCGGAGCTCGGGGACGTCTCTTAGCGGCTCGTAACGCTAACGGCAGGTACTCGGGAAGACTCGCTAACGGCAGGTAAGCACGGGAAGACTCGTGAAGATTTTTCAACATGTTGAAAAATGTCCACGAGAGTCCCCGAGTATCGACGAGTGGCCATTACCGTAAATCTCCGAGTTCGAATCAGGGCAAACTCGGGTGAGCTCTTGGAATGAACTCATACTGTAGGGCAGGGCTATTATTGCAATACCTGGCCTGACCCAAGTTACCTCAATACCCCTGATTTCCCTGCATGTAATCCCATGTTCTCCAACAAGCCCTGGCTTCTCCCCATCAAACAAAAGTACTTGCATTTGTGTTTAGAAATGCCAAATTTCTCTGCTTGACCCAAACATGTCATTTATGTGAGAAACATTGAAATAGATTCGCTAATCAAAAACTCCAGTCTTCCTTAATCTAAGATGTTTGGCTCAGTTTGTTTCAATGGAAATCTTTCTCCAACAAGCAATAAGGATGGAATTGCAATGATGTTTCTCAATACCTCTCAGGCTGCCTCGGGTCCGATGGAGCACCCTAGCAGACCATCCCCTGCCAGCTCTGGGTGCATACTCTTCACCCTGCATGCTGAGGCACTCACCATTAAAACTTCAATTTCACTGCTTCTCTGCTGCAGGTTACTGACAAAGGTTTTCAGTCTTGTTAGAACCTGGAAAAGAAAGAAGGTTTAATTTAGTTTAGAGATACAGGCCCTTGCGGAAACAGGCCCTTCAGCCCACCTAGTCAGTGCCGACCAGCGATCCCCGCACATTAAGCTATCCTGCAACACTCGGGGCAATTTCACATTTATACCAAAGCCAACAAAACTGTGCGTCTTTGGGGTGTGGGAAGAAACTGAAGATCTCGGAGAAAACCCAGGTGGTCACGGGGAGAAGGTACAAACGTAGTCGGGATCGAACCCGGGTCTCTGGCGCTGCAAGTGCCGCAACTCTACCGCTGCGCAACCGTGCCGTATGCAGGTATGCAGAATGAGGGCGGCTCAGAAGATTCTTCGTATCGCGGCGAAATACGATGAAGTGACCACTGTTCAGTCCCTCTTCCGAAGATGTTTGCTAACGATTCAGGGTTCAACAAACACGGCTGCTACAGAGACCTATTAACATGCAAATATTTTATCTTTAGATCTTTACAAATCGCTGAGAAAATGGGCAAGTTATCAGAAGTCACCATCTTTGGAACAGCATGTACTGAGTCAGCTAGGACTGGGCACACAGTGAGCTCTGCTTAAAATACTTTTTTAGCCCTTGTTTCGCTGAACACCTTCGCTCAGTCTTCCTGGACCTACCTGATCTCCCAATTGTCAAAAACTTTAATTCCCATTCCCACACTGACCTTCCTGTCCTGGGCCTCCTCCATTGTCAGAGTGAGGCCCAACGCAAATTGGAGGAGCAGCGCCTCATATTCCGCTTGGGCAGCTTACACCCCAGCGATGTGAATATCAATTTATCTTCAATAACCCTTGCATCCCCTCTCTCTCCATCCCTCTCCCACCCAAGTCATACCAGCTTCAAAGCCGTCTTGTTGACTCTCAATGTCTGAACTTGCTCTCACCTAGCCCACAGCTAACTATGGCCTGTTTCCTTTATCATCTGAACTTTTTTGCATATCTTTCATTCATTTGTTCTATATCTCTCTACATCACCGTCTATATCTCGCCTTTCCCTTTCAATAGACAATAGACAATAGGTGCAGGAGTAGGCCATTCAGCCCTTCGAGCCAGCACCGCCATTCAATGTGATCATGGCTGATCATCCCCAATCAGTGCCCCGTTCCTGCCTTCTCCCCATATCCCCTGACTCCACTATTTTTATTAGCCCCATCTAGCTCTCTCTTGAAAGCATCCAGAGAATCTGCCTCCACTGCCCTCTGAGGCAGAGAATTCCACAGACTCACCACTCTCTGTGAGAAAAAGTGTTTCCTCGTCTCCGTTCTAAATGGCTTGCTCCTTATTCTTAAACTGTGGCCCCTGGTTCTGGACTCCCCCAACATCGGGAACATGTTTCCTGCCTCTAGCGTGTCCAAACCCTTAACAATCCCTCCCCTGGCTCTCAGTCCGAAAAAGGGTCTCGACCCAAAACATCACCTATTCCTTTTCTCCAGAGAAGCTGCCTGTTCCGCTGAATTACTCCAGCTTTTTGTGTCTATCTTCGGTTTAAACCAGCATCTGCAGTTTCTTCTAACACTTCTAATTTACTGTTGACCAATTTTCAAATTGTTAAGTCTGACTTGAGTCTCCTAAGCTATTCAGTAAGGAGGATGTTCGCAGCCTCGAGCTGACGTTGGAATGAGGGTCTCCACCTCTCACCTTCTCTGCATGCCGCTGTTTGTTGCTGGCAGATAAATTGTCGGCTGGAATGAAATTAAGGTTTGGGGTAACTGAACCTCCATATGATTCATACGATCCTGTGAGAAGAAAGCAAAATTACTTTTCAAAAAATGATTGACAAATTCCATGCTTGCCTTCTAGATCTAAAGGCAGGAAATGGCACTCATTTCTGTCGCAGCGAATCTCAGCAACAACAAAGAGAAGTCTGAAGGGTCTCGACCCGAAACGTCGCCCATTCCTTCTCTCCAGACAAGCTGCCTGTCCCGCTGAGTTACTCCAGCATTTTGTGTCCATCTTCAGCGTAAACCAGCATCTGCAGTTCCCTCCTACACATTTGGTCAAACAAGACAGGACTATTTCTTCCTTATAGCCCCTGTCCCATGGTACAAGTTCATTCCAAGAGCTCTCCCGAGAATTTAAAAAATGTAACTCGTGGTAAGCACGGAGAATGCACGCAGCGGGTACGTCGGAGCTCGGGGACGTCTCTTAGCGGCTCGTAACGCTAACAGCGGGTACTCGGGAAGACTCGCTAACGGCAGGCACGCACGGGAAGACTCGTGAAGATTTTTCAAAGCGATGAAAAATGTCCACAGAGCCCCGAGTACCGACGAGTGGCCATTACCGTAAATCTCCGAGTTCGAATCGGGGCAAACTCGGGAGAACCCTTGGAATGAACTCGCACCGTGGGACAGGGCTTTTAGGCTGTGGGCTGGGAAGCAGCTAATGGTGCCCCTCAGGGCTGGGGGAAGAACCATTGTGGGTCTGGAGCTACAGAGCATAGACACAAGTCCTTCGGCCCAACTTGCTGAAACCGACCAAGTTGGTGTACTGGGATCATCCCACTTGCCTGCATTTGGCTCATAGCCCGCTAAACTCTTCCTATCCATATATCCATCCAAATCTTTTAAAAGTCCTAATCGTATTAGCTTCTGGAGGTTCCAGTTCATTTCAGATAAGAACGACCTTCAGGGAAATTTTGGCACAATTATTGTATGCTCTCATACAAAAGTAATGCCCCTGTCCCACTTAGGAAACCTGAACGGAAACCTCTGGAGACTTTACGCCCCACCCAAGGTTTCCGTGCGGTTCCCGAAGGTTTTTGTCCTCTGGCGACCACCTTCAACTAGCATCGCAACTGGCTTCGACTAAAAAATTACCGATTTTTAAAACGGAAACCACTTTCGACCATTAGGGAGACTGACAAAACCTCTGGGAACCTCCGGGAACCGCACGGAAACCTTGGGTGGGGCGCAAAGTCTCCAGAGGTTCCCGTTCGGGTTTCCTAAGTGGGACAGGGGCATAACTCAGCGGGCCAGGCAGCATCTTCGCAGACCGTGCATATTTCGGGCCCGGAACCTTCTTCAGACTTGATTGTGGAGGGGGAGAAGAAAGCTGGAAGAGGGGAGAGGCAGGATGAGGCTACAGGGAGATATTAAACAGACTTGGATTGTTGCCCCTGGAAACACCAGAGGTCACGGGGACAACTTAAGAATAAGGGATCGGCCATTTTGGACTGAGGTGTGGAAAAACATTTTCACCCAGAGAGTTGTGAATCTGTGGAATTCTCTGCCACTGAAGGCAGTGGAGGCCAATTCACTCGATGCATTCAAGAGAAAGTTAGATTTAGCTCTGAGGGCTAACGGAATCAAGGGATAAGGTGGAAAAAGCAGGAACAGGGTATTGATTTTAGATGATCAACCATAATCATATTGAATGGCTCAAAGGGCCAAATGGCCTGCTCCTGCACCTATTTTCTATATTTCTATGTTTCTAACTGGCAGGTGATGAGAGGCGCAGACAGAGCAGAACCTTTTCCCAGGATGGAAAAATGAAATCCTTGAGGGCATAGCTTTAATGCTAAAGGGCAAAGTTTAAAGGGGATGTGCGGGGCAAGTTCTTTTTCGTACAAAGGCAGATCTGGTGCCTTCAGATCTAGTGGTGAGTGCCGGGGATTGTGGTTGAGGTAGATACGATAGTAGCATTTAAGTGACTTTGTATAGGCACATGGATATGTAGGGAATTGGAGGTATACAGTACCCTCCATAACGTTTTGGACAAAGACCCATCATTTCTTTATTTGCCTCTGTAATCCACAATTTAAGATTTGTAATAGAGAGCATATTGTCAGATTTTATTAATGGCCATTTTTATACATTTTGGTTTCACCCTGTAGAAATTACAGCAGTGTTTATACATAGTCTCCCTATTTCAGGGCACCATAATGTTTGGGACACAGCAATGTCAATGTATGTGTATAAACACTGCTGGGTCCGGAGTCAGGGACGAGCCCGGAGATGCAGTCGGGGCCTACACTGGAGCCCAGGCTGGAGTCTACAGCCAGGGCCGGGCCCAGTACGAGAACCAGGCCGAGTTCCAGGCTCTGGCGCTGCTCTGCGACCTGGGTGGGTCCTGGGGCAAGGAATGGGAGTGAGGGGAGGAGGATGGAGATGGGGTGGGGGTGTGGAGGGGGGAAGATGGGGATGGATGGAGGAGGGAGATGCCCCGTTCCTATCTACCCTCACTCCCACCCTCTCTACCCCCCTCCCTCCCTACCCCCGTCCCTCTCTACCCCTTCGCTTGCCCTCTCCCTCTCTCTCTACCCCCCTCTGCTCCCTCCCTCTCTACCCCCTCCCCTCTACCCCCTCCTTCTCCACCCCCTCCCTCTCTGCCCGTTCCCTCTCTAACCCCCCCTCTCTGCCCCCCTCCCTCTCTAACCCCCCTTCCCTCTCTGCCCCCCTCCCTCTCTAACCCCCCTTCCCTCTCTGCCCCCTCCCTCTCTGCCCCCTCCCTCTCTGCCCCCCCCTCTCTGCCCCCTCCCTCTCTGCCCCCCTCCCTCTCTAAACCCCCCCTCCCTCTCTGCCCCTTCCCTCTCTAACCCCTCCTCTCTGCCCCCCTCCCTCTCTGCCCCCCTCCCTCTCTAAACCCCCCTCCCTCTCTGCCCCTTCCCTCTCTAACCCCCCCTCTCTGCCCCCCTCCCTCTCTGCCCCCGTGGAATATTGTGTTGGGGGAGCAGAACCAACGGATCTGCACTTGGTCTAGTTATAGTTTAAACATGTCAATGAAGTAGCATGTTGAAAAAAGTGTTTTTTTAATTTTTATGTGCGGTCATACCCATGCAAGTACACGAATGCATAACCTTGCTACCAATTGACATGTCTTCTACGCACCTTACTTGACAGTGCATTCATTGCCATCTCTTTGTATACTGCTGTTTGAACGGCTGCTTCCTGCTTTTAGCACCAGATGATGATGTAGAAGCCATTTTGGAAGCCTCCCTCTCCCTCCCTCGCTCTCTCCCTCCCTCTTTCCCTCCCTCCCTCCCTCTCCCTTCCCCTTCCTATCTCTTTCCTTTTTTCCTCCCTCCCTCTCGTATTCCTTCCCTCCCTCCCACTTCCTCTCCCCTTCTCCATCCCCTAACGGTCAGTGACCCATAGCGCTGTGGCCACAGCGCTATGTGTAAATTCCCACGCGCTAAACTGACAGCGCTGTTTAAACCCGTAGCGGGACAGGCAGATCAAAGCTTACAAAAATAATCATCCACATCTTGAAATTTAAAACACTAATAGATTTAATCTGCTATAATTTTTAGAGGTTTTTATGACTTTTTATATCCTTGCATTTTCTAAGATGGAACAGGAAGTCGGGCTGATTTAAAAAAAATCCGTATTTTACAAAGCAAATCCGTATTCATATCGCATTTCTGTACAAAATACGGAAAATCCGTACTACTTGGCAGCTCTGCAGCACCCCGTCCCCCCCCCCCCACAACCTTTGCTTCAATGAGGGTCATAAACCAATGGCCACTGTTACCTGTTGCACTGCAGAAAGATCCTTTCTGACCCGGACAGGATAGTATCTCTGGAGTCTCCCTGCTTAAAGTTAAACACAAGGAGGAAGACTGTAAAATCACTCACGCAACAGTGAGCTAACAGCAAGAGTGTAAATGTGACTTTTTTTTTATATCTAAATAAACCCAAGCACATTATTTCCCAGTGTTGCTCAACGCAGTCACTTCCTCAATCCAGCCACTTCAAACATTCACCTGATGCTAATCATATCAACAGCATTTTTTCTCAGGAAATAAATTTGCAGCAAGTGAGAGAGGCAGCAACCGTGGAAAGGGCCTGTCCCCCTTACGCAACCTTTACAGGCGACTGCCGGTACTCGTCATAGGTCGCCAACATTTTTCAACATGTTGAAAATTCCGCTGCGACCAGAAAGATGCTACGACTCTTTGGAGACCTCTCACGACCATAGGAGACCTCTCACGACCGTACAGGCGACCGTGCTCGTGAGAGGTCCCCTACGGTTGTGAGAGGTCTCCAAAGAGTCGATGCGTCTTTTTGGTTGCCGTTGAATTTTCAACATGTTGAAAATTTTGGCGACCTATCACGGGTGCCGGCAGTCGCCTGTAAAGGTCGCGTAAGTGGAACTGGCCCTTAACGTTTCAGGTCCAACACCCTCCGCCAAAGCCCGGCAAGAGATTATACATGTGTTGGAAGGAACACCAGATGCTGGTTTAAACTGAAGATAGACACAAAATGCTGGTGTAACTCAGCAGGACAGGAGAAAAGGTATAGGTGACGTTTCGGGTCGAGACCCTTCTTCAGGCTGAGAGTCGTTGGAAAGGCAAATGAGAGATATAGACGGCGATGTAGAAAGATACAGAACAAAGGAATGAAAGAAATGCAAAAATGTAATGATGATAATGGAAACCTTCATTTTTGTTGGCTAAGTGATAATGAGTTATACAGATAATGAAACACGACAGGGCGACAGTAAACTATTCCAATGACTCGGATGGGGAGGGATGGAGAGAGAGGGAAAGCAAGGGATACTTGAAGTTAGAGAAGTCAATATTCATACCACTGGGGTGTAAGCTGCCCAAGCAAATTATGAGGTGCTGTTCCTCCAATTTGCGCTAGGCCTCACTGACAATGGAGGAGGCCCAGGACAGAAAGGTCAGATTGGGAATGGGAGGGGAGTTCAAGTGTCCAGCAACTGGGAGATCAGATAGGTTAAGGCGGACTGAGCGAAGATTAGGAAATTAATTAGGAAATTAATGGAAAGAATATCTTTGATATTGCCGAGGTCAAAAGGGGTGACATGGTAGTTCGAGGCAGGGGTGGGAGATTGCAACCTTCACGTGGTCCGCCCTGTTTCGACTAATGCAATCAACTCGACGTGCACAAACGGAAGATCAAATAGAACAAGTTGTCCAACAACTTTAGGCTGTGCACGCCACACGAAAGAGGAAAATAAGTAGTTCGAGGCAGACGACACTTCTTTATATTTTGTGTTGTCACCAGAGAGCCCAGGGAAACATGACCAGTGGATAAGATCACAGAAATTCTGACAGCTTTATCTAAACGTTAGCTCTGAAACATTAACACTTTCATCTTCCCTACATGCTGCCTGACTTGCTTCTACCACCTTCTGTTTCTGTTCTAGATTTCAGCATCTGTGCTTTTCATCATTTGTTCTATTTTCTCTGCGTAACTTCTTGACTTGGTCCACCAGTTGCAGCAGGGAGAGGTGGGGGGAGGGGACCAATATCAGGCCTCATGTTTACCAGAAGCATAGACAATAGGTGCAGGAGGAGGCCATTCGGCCCTTCGAGCCAGCACCACCATTCATTGTGATCATGGCTGATCGTCCCCAATCAGTACCCCGTTCCTGCCTTCTCCCCATATCCCTTGATTCCACTAGCCCCTAGAGCTCTATGTAACTCTCTCTTAAATCTATCCAGTGATTTGGCCTTCACTGCCCTCTGTGGCAGGGAATTCCACAAATTCCACAGCCACATTCTCCTCTCCCCCTCCTAACACCCCCCACCCCACCCCACCCCACCCAGCCACCAGTGATGCTTGGTCGACACATCTAAGTCATGTGAATTTGATCAAATTCTTTGAAATTTAAACATAAAGAGATATCTGAGGCCTCCTGTAATTCCAGTAAGGAGAAAGGAAAGCAATGTCTCAAATCCTGGTCCCCACATGCCCCAAAAGAGCACAGAACACCACATTCGGTTTGTGGAGGAAGGAAGTGCAGATGTTGGTTTGAACCGAGGATAGACACACAAAGTTGGAATAACTCAGCGGGACAGGCAACATCTCTGGAAAGAAGGAATAGGTGACGTTTCGGGTCGAGACTGAAGTCTGAAGAAGGGTCTCAACCCAAAACATCACCTATTCCTCTTCTCCAGAGAACTGATCTCCCTGTGGCTCAGCACTTCAACTCCCCCTCCCATTCCGAATCCGACCTTTCTGTCCTGGGCCTCCTCCATGGCCAGAGTGAGCACCACCGGAAATTGGAGGAACAGCACCTCATATTCCGCTTGGGCAGTCTGCACCCCAGTAATTCTGAGGCTGCTTAAGGTGCCTGTATGGTGTGGCATCACAGGTCCCCATTTCCCTTCCCATTCTCTTTAATATTTTTTATTGTAAGTATCCAAGTTCCTCCAGAACTTTGTTGTCACAATCTAGATTCCACCAGAAAGTCTGCGATTAGTTTCTCTGCCAGTACCCACATTTCTAGCATTACTCTGGTGCAGTTGATGCCCGGACCTTTTGCTGTTTACCCTCTCCCATGTCAAAGGATTGTCCATATCTGTGTCTCCCTCTCCCTTGACTCTCAGTCCGAAGAAGGGTCTCGATCTGAAACGTCACCCATTCCTTCTCTCCAGAGATGCTGCCTGTGGAATTCAATGCCTCAGAGGGCGGTGGAGGCCGGTTCTCTGGATACTTTCAAGAGAGAGCTAGATAGGGCTCTTTAAAATAGCGGAGTCAAGGGATATGGGGAGAAGGCAGGAACGGGGTACTGATTGGGGATGATCAGCCATGATCACATTGAATGGCGGTGCTGGCTCGAATGTCGGAATGGCCTCCTCCTGCACCTATTGTCTATTGACCCCACTGAGTTACACCAGCATCTTGTGTCTATCGTCAGAGGATGTCCCGGCCTGACCCTCTGCTCTAATGCATCCATGGCAGCAGCACCGGTGGTGTTGTCCGTGCTCACCTGCTGCCCTTGTCAACGGATCGCAGCTTCTGGGAAAAATGTTCAACCAAATCAGTTTCCAAAACTCGCTTTTCCATCAGTTTGTCTTTTTCAAACGACCGCACCTGAGGGGAAGAGACGCCACAAAGTAGCACACACCAATGAAGGTGAAGTGGAAGGGTGGAGGTTCTCTCCCAACCCCAATGCCCCACCACCACCTCTTTCCCCCTCTCCCTCCCTTTCCCTCTCTTTCTCCCCTTAGCCTTTCTCTCTCCCTTATCCTCTCCCTCTCCCTCCCTTTCGCTCTCTCTCTCTCTCTCTTTCTCTCTCTCGCTCTCTCTCACTTAACTTTTCTCTCTCCCTTGCTCTCTCTCTCCCTTAAGTCCCACTTTCACGATCTGATTCACGACCTCTGCCGAGTTTGCCCTTGACTCATACTCGCAGCATGGTCGTCACGAGGTCGTGGGTAGGCCGTGGCAGGCCGTGATGCTAGTCGTAGGTACTCGTGGCAACAAGTAGGCCGGGGCGTTTTTCTAGCCTGATGAAAAATGTCCACGAGTAAAAAAGCTTGTGAATTAGGTTGTGAAAGTGGAACAGGCCCTTTACCCTCTCTCGCTTTTCCTCTCATCCTTTCTCTCTTTCCTCTCTCTCTCTCTCTCTCTCTCCCTTTCCCTCTCCCTCACCCTCTCTTTCT
Organism: Okamejei kenojei; assembly: GCA_035221665.1. Lineage (NCBI taxonomy): Eukaryota > Metazoa > Chordata > Chondrichthyes > Rajiformes > Rajidae > Okamejei > Okamejei kenojei. Next base: position 82,673,667 of record CM069139.1, read on the forward strand.
CTATCCCCCTTTCCTTCTCTCATTCTCTCCCTCCCCCTCCCACCAGCTTTCCATGCTGCAGCCCGTTACAGCCACCCTATACCCCACATGAAGCCACCAGCATTTGCCATTGCAGGATACGGCCTGCACCCCTCTTGCAAGAGGTCTCCCTTCCCACCCATGGCCACAGAAGCTTTTCACTGTTCGTCGGTACACGTGACAATAAAAGTAACCGCACTGAAGTGAACCACAGACGGGTTTACTGCGAGTCCGTGCCTCGTTAAACCGTGAGTCTGCTTCCAGATCTTCCAGCAGAGAGCCACAATCTCCCCAAGGCCACAGAGTGGGGGAACTCCACTTGTTCCCACCACACCCCCAGCCCAGCCCAGCACCCCCAATGATGGACCTGGGTTAAAGCACAGGCAGCAAGTAATCCACACAGCAGCTGCCCACAACACAGAGGGAAATCCAATTAAGGATAGAACTAATGTACTGCATCGACTGGGTGGGCTGAATCTCTAAACTAGTATCTTGAAACTAAACCACATTTTCAGAATGCATTGATAAGGTCCCACATAGGAGATTAGTGGGAAAAATTAGGGCACATGGTATTGGGGGTAGAGTGCTGACATGGATAGAAAATTGGTTGGCAGACAGGAAACAAAGAGTAGGGATTAACGGGTCCCTTTCAGAATGGCAGGCAATGACTAGTGGGGTACTGCAAGGCTCGGTGCTGGGACCGCAGCTATTTACAATATACATCAATGATTTTGGTGAAGGGATTCAAGTTCAAGTGAGTTTATTGTCATGTGTGCCTGAGGACAATGAGATTCTTGCTTTGCTTCAGCACACAGAACATAGGAGGCATTTACTACAAAACAGATCAGTGTGTCCATATACCATAATATAAATATATACACACATGAATAAATAAACTGATAAAGTGCAAATAACAGATAATGCATTATTAATATTAATTAATATTCAAAGTAGCATTAGCAAATTTGCAGATGACACAAAGCTGGGTGGCAGTGTGAACTGTGAGGAGGATGCTATGAGAATGCAGGGTGATTTGGACAGGTTGGGTGAGTGGGCAGATGCATGGCAGATGCAGTTTAATGTGGATAAATGTGAGGTTATCCACTTTGGTAGCAAAAACAGGAAGGCAGATTATTATCTAAATGGTGTCACGTTGGGAAAAGGGGAAGTACAACGGGATCTGGGTGTCCTTGTTCATCAGTCAATGAAAGTAAGCATGCAGGTACAGCGGGCAGTGAAGAAAGCGAATGGCATGTTGACCTTTATAACAAGAGGAAGCAAAGAGGTCCTGCAGTTGAACAGGGCCCCAGTGAGACCACACCTGGAGTATTGTGTGCAGTGTTTGTCCCCTAATTTGAGGAAGGACATTCTTGCTATTGAGGGAGTGCAGTGTAGGATTACAAAGTTAATTCCCTGGATGGCGGGACTGTCATACGCTGAGAGAATGGAGCAGCTGGGCTTGTACACTCTGGAGTTTATAAGGATGAGGGGATCTTATTGAAACATATAAGATTATTAAGGGTTTGGACACGCTAGAGGCAGGAAACATGTTCCCGATGTTGGGGGAGCCCAGAACCAGGGGCCACAAATGGCCTACAGCTGCACCTATTGTCTAATCAGACCTTACTGTTCATCAACTTGTGCTAAATTCTATTCTCTTTATCATGTATCTATACACTATGAACGGATCGATTGTAATCATGCATGTCTTTCCGCTGACTGGTTTGCACGCAACAAAAGCTTTTCACTGTATCTTGGTACACCTGACAATATAAACTAAACTACTTGGATTAACTGTTAATTTATTGTATTTATGTGTTGTGTTAATGTACCTGTAAAGCAGCAGCAAGTAAGAATGTCATGTCTGTTCCCTGTGCAGATGTTTAGATTAACTTTTTAATTTAGATTAGAGGTACAGCGCGGAAACAGGCCCTTTGACCCACCGAGTCCGCACCCACCAGCGATCGCCGCACACTAACACTATCCTACACACACTAGGGACAATTTACATTTACACCAAGCCAATTAACCTACACACCTGTACGTCTTTGGAGTGTGGGAGGGAACCGAAGATTTAGAAGAAAACCCACGCAGTCACGGGGAGAACATACAAACTCCATACAGACAGCACCCATAGTCATGTATGGTCTATGATCTATCACAGTCGCTGCCTCAAAAAGGCTGGCAGCATCATCAAGGACCCACACCATCCTGGCCACACACTCATCTCCCCGCTACCTTCAGGTAGAAGGTACAGGAGCCTGAAGACTGCAACGACCAGGTTCAGGAATAGCTGCTTCCCCACAGCCATCAGGCTATTAAACTCGGCTCGGACAAAACTCTGAACATTATCTGTTTATTTTCACTTTATCAGTTTACTTATTTATGTGCGTATATATTTATATAATGGTATATGGACATACTGATCTGTTTTGTAGTCAATGCCTACTGTGTTCTGTTGTGCTGAAGCAAAGCAAGAATGTCATTGTCCTATCAGGGACACATGACAATAAACTCTCTTTATCTTCGCTCCTTAGATGCTGCTGCACCCGCTGAGTTTCTCCAGCCTTTTGTGTACCCTCTCTTTATCTTAATCTTGATCTAGTCGGGATTGAACCTGGGTCTCTGGTGCTGTGAGGCAGCAACTCTACGCTGTGCCGCCTGAAAGAGCAGCTACCTCACAACTGCAGCGACCCAGGTTCAATCCTGACCCCGGGTGCCATCTCTGTGCTATTTACACACTCTTCCTGTGCCTATGATGGCAGGCGGTGCAGCGGCAGAGCTGCTGCCTTACAGCACCAGAGACACGGGTTCTATCCCGACTACGGGTGCTGCCTGTTCGTTTTTTCTACCTTCTCCCTGTGACCTGCGTGGGCTTTCTCCGAGAACTTCGGTTTTCTCCCACACTCCAATGACGTGCAGGTTTATAGGTTCATTGGCTTGGGTATAAGTGTAAATTGTCCCTAATGTGTGTGTAGGGTAGTGTAAGTGTGCGGGGATCGCTGGTCAGTGTGGACTCGGTCTGTTTCCGCGCTGTATTTCTACACTAAACCAAACTAGACGGCATGGTTTTCTTTGGGGTACTACGTCATTCCAAAGAGGTGGGTGATGGAATCTGGCGATGGGTGGATTGATAGGAAAGTGGGAAGAATAAAAGTTTGGCGTGAACTTGTCGGGCTGAAGGGCCTATTTCCATGCTTTGTGACTATATCTGAGGTAAAGGGCCTGTCCCACGTGGCGATTTTTTTCGGCGACTACCGGCATAATTGACTGCCGTATCAGGGTGGCCGAAAGATTTTGAACATTTCAAAATCCAGCGGCGACAAAAAAAATGTTGCGACGCTTGAGGAAACGCCGCGCGTCAATACATCGTCACGCCGCAACTTTTTCGGTGACCTGATACGCCAGTCAATAATGCCGGCAGTCACCGAAAAAAACCGCCATGGGACAGGCCCTTAACACCTCCTGTCATTAGTCATCCATACTGGAATAACGGCAGGAAGATATCTATTCGTGTACATCGAACGTGGTTTTTAACACGGAGAATTGTTAAAACCTGAGCCATTGGTACCTTCACATGCCTGCTCTCTTTATCCGACACCAGGATTGAATAGGAAATTCCAGTCCGTTTGCAATGCTCCTGAACTTTCTCCTGTTCATAAAAACAGCAGAGCTCGAGATTAAAACCTGAAGCAGGAGAAATGAGGTTCGATTCACGAGGAATACTGTGAATCCGACCACTCAACTATGCACAGCTTTCTTTTCACTCCACCCCACCCCATCTTGCCAGGACTACTGGAGAGCTTTGTTATAAGGAGAGACCAGATACGATGGAACACTTTTCCCTGTAGGGAAAGATGAGCTTGCAGAGACTTGATAAAAATAAAGGGGGGCAAAGATAGGACAGAGTATTCGGAGTCTTTGTTAGAGGAAGGATGTCATTACACTGGAAAGGGTGCAGAAAAGATCTAAGTGGATGCTGCCAGGACCTTTATTCCTTGTAGCACAGGAAGCTGAGGGGGTGATCTTGCAGAGCTGTATAAAATCGCAAGGGGGACATATACAGTGGATGTGGAGGGGATGTTTCCACTAGTGGGAGAGTCTAGGACTGGAGTTCATAGCCTCAGAATTAAAGGACGTTCTTTTTAGGAAGGGGATGAGAATTTCTTTAGTCAGAGGGTGGTGAGTCTGTGGAATTCTTTGCCACAGAAGGCTGTGGAGACCAAGTCAACAAGTGCAGGGAAAGATAGATTCTTGGAGATAGATAGGTGTCGGGAGTTATGGGAAGAAGGCAGGAGAGTGGGGTTTAGGAGGGAGAGCCACGATAGAATGGCTGAGGAAAATTGATGGGCCAAATTGCCAAATCCTGCTCCTATCACTTTTGACCTTCTGATTTCAGCCTCAGCAAACTGGGTGGGTGAAAAGCGAGGCTTTGTCGAAGCAAACACCGTCCGCATCAATGAGGGAGAATTTTCAGTAGTTCTTGATTGAGAATATCCCCCCCCACCCCCCCCCCCCCCCCCCCCACCCCCCGCCCCACACCCTCTTCCGCACCACACAGCCTGTAGACCCAAGAGTCAACTTTGATGCGAGTTACCTGGGAGACGTCACAGAGAAGCTCGGTGTTTATCCCCACTGTCCACAGCCTCTGGACGATCCTGATGGCTCTGTCAACCAATATATTCCCCCTTGCAACCACCAGTGCCTTGCAATGGCAACTCGCCAGCTGGGATGGGAGGAAGATGTTTAGTCTTTGCCGTGGAGATTTGAAACGGGGTGTTTCACAAACATCACAGTCATTCAAGGCAAACAATAAAAAGAGATAGTTTCCGTCAATCTGCCCCCACTGCCAGCCAACCTCCATCTCCCACCCTCTCACTCACATCCTTCCACAATTCATTCGTTACAATTTAATGGGTGAAGTCAACATTTAAAAAAATAAAGAAGGAAATCCTGGGTCAGGGAACTCACTGGCATTGAGGCGCTGCAAAGGGTGGAGATCTTATCCAAGGCAAGACTGACTCCTACGGCCGAGGGAACTGGGCCTGTAACTTGCGGCCCCCGGAACTCCAGAATCTAGAGGAACAAGTTATTTATTGAGAAAGCCAAATAGATTTGCAACCTTTCAGAGCATCTCTAGGATAATAGTTATATAATTACATATATATACAACACACACACGCAGCTACTCCTCGACCTACGATGGGTTCTTATAGCAATGTTACAAAATTTTGAGATTTTTTTTTTTGTTTGTAAAATATTTTTATTAGAAGTAATTACATATTAAGAAGAAATATAAAATCAAAGAGAAACAAAAAGAAATTATTATCGTCACATACATTCTTAATATTTTTAAAATTTACAATCAATCTTATTTGTACTTCTATAATTTTTTTTATTTTATAACAGTAGGAAATAAAAATAGATAATAAAAAGAAAAAGAGAAAAAAGAGATAAACTAATTGAGTGGAATATTAAACAAGATATTCTTCATTGGAGATATATTCATGATCTATTGTATATAATTCTTCATCTATTCATTCATTCAGGCTTTAGTCATGGCTTCAAATCGGACCATCAAAAATCAAGTCTGCAATTTATCCCATCAGATAAAGCATAAAAAGAAGTTTAATTTGACACCTAATTCACTTTCATATCTTCAGTATTAAAAAAGTTATGGCCATTTTCATACTCAGAAATTAGCTTTTTGTTCCCTATGATCAAGGACAGTCAAAAGCCCATAACTCTAAAAAATTAAGAGAACTGAATGAAATTTTCAGTTATTATAGATTGAAGCATTCTGAAACAAATATGAAACTATCTTACTTGGATGACCATATAATTAGTTAGTTACCTAATTGTAGCTAATTAAAAAATTCAATTACTAGATCTAAACATCTATCCATTTCTTAAGAAAAGGTTAACATTTTTAAATAGCCTAAGTGTCCAAATAACATTCACACAATAATTCACAGTATAACGTGATTTTTAAATCTCATTGTCATGAATTTATAGGCCAAATTCACTTGCAAAATTCTTAAGGGGTTGGACAGGCTAGATGCAGGAAGATTGTTCCCAATGTTGGGGAAGTCCAGGGCAAGGGGTCACAGTTTAAGGATAAGGGGGAAATCTTTTAGGACCGAGATGAGAAAAACATTTTTCACACAGTGAGTGGTGAGTCTCTGGAATTCTCTGCCACAGAAGGTAGTTGAGGCCAGTTCATTGGCTATATTTAAGAGGGTTAAATGTGGCCCTTTTGGCTAAAGGGATCAGGGGGTATGAAGAGAAGGCAGGTACTGGATACTGAGTTGGATGATCAGCCATGATCATATTGAATGGCGGTGCAGGATCGAAGGGCTGAATGGCCTACTCCTGCACCTAATTTCTATGTTTCTAAATGGAAGGAATTTAGTGTTTAATTCCCGTAAATTAATGGCCATTTAAATCATCTTGCGAGTGGGATTTTGTGGAACGCGATTGATTGGAACGTTGCATTTGCGGTGAATTTAAACCCCATATCGGCAGGAAAAACACTGCCGGTTTGTATGGGGCCTAAATCACCTTTTCGCAACGTGAAATTTTGATTAAAGGCATCCTAAGAAGCACGTTTATATGCTTTGTCCCGTGCGTGAGATCCGTCCCGTTGTCGGCTTTAAGCCCCTGTCCCACATAGGAAACCTGAACGGAAACCTCTGGAGACCGTGTGCCCCACCCAGGGTTCCCGTGAGGTTCCCAGAGGTTCCCGTGAGGTTCCCAGAGGTTCCCGGGGGTTCCTGGAGAGCCTCAACCGAAGCGTGAGCTGCATCTACTGACCAAAGCCGACCGCGCACACACACACACAAACACATCACGAAGGTAGGGGCCAGGGACAGCTGAGAAGCGCTTTCTGCGTGTTGAAGAAGAAAGTAAACGGCTGCCACAGAGCATGGTAAGTCCTGTGCGTGGTCAGTAGATGCAGCTCACGCTTCGGTCGAGGCTTTCCAGGCAAGTGACCAGAACCTCTGGTGACTCATGGAGAGTGACCGGAACCTCCGGGAACCGCACAGAAACCTTGGGCGGGGCGCAAAGTCTCCAGAGGTTGCCGTTCAGGTTTCCTAAGTGGGACAGGGGCTTTAGAAGACGATTTAAATTTAACTCCTGCTATTAAATTATCCAGCACTATTTTTAATAAACTTGATAAAACAGCAGTCAGAGCGATTTTTCTTCAGCAACTAAACAGCCTGACAAAGATCGACTTCAACAGGCTGGAGAAAAACGGCATTTTAAACCCGTCCCCCTCTCAAAGGCGCCAAAGTCGCGCACACAGCCAATGACAGAACGGCAGCGCTGCTGAAGGTAAGTTTTGTAACATAGCTAGTTATTACGTTCCGATAAATCCATCGCAACGAAAATATCATCAGTCGCGTCACACATTTAATACAACATGATCACGTGACCGGAAGTGAGCTGTGGCTCGCTGTCCTTGCCCAGCGTTTGCACAATCGTGAAGTCAAAGAATCGTAAGTCGAAGCATTATATATATATATATATATATAAAGCGCCTGGACCTGATGGTATACCCCGTCGTGTTCTCAAAACCTGTGCATACCAACTGGATGGAGTTTTTACGGACATTTTCAACCTCTCACTTCTGAGGTGAGAGCAACAATTATACCGGTGCCCAAGAAGAGCAAGGTGACGTGCCTCAATGACTATCGACCTGTGGCACTAACGCCTGTGGTGATGAAGTGCTTCGAGAGGTTGATCACGGCGCAAATCAACTTCTACCTTGACAAAAACCTGGACCCGCTGCAGTTCGCTTACCGCCGCAACGGATCAACGGAGGATGCGATCTCGCTGGCCCTCCACTCCGCTCTGGACCACTTGGACAACAAAAACTCATATGTCAGGCTGTTATTCATTGACTACAGCTCGGCGTTTAACAGGATCATCCCCTCCAAGCTGGTTACCAAACTCGCAGAACTGGGTCTCTGCGCATCCCTCTGCAATTGGATCCTCGACTTCCTCATTCACAGACCACAGTCTGTCCGTATTGGTGGAAATGTGTCAGACTCGATAACAATCAGCATGGGAGCACCTCAAGGCTGTGTGCTCAGCCCCCTGCTGTACTCACTCTATACTCATGACTGCGTAGCCGGTCATAGTGCGAACTCCATCATCAAGTTCACCGACGACACCACTGTTGTGGGACGTATCACTGATGGGGATGAGTCGGAGTAAAGAAGTGAGATCGACCGACTGACCAAATGGTGCCAGCACAATAACCTGGCCCTCAACACCAGCAAAACCAAGGAACTGATTGTGGACTTTGGAAGGGGTAGGATAGGGAGCCACAATCCCGTTTATATCAACGGGTCGATGGTGGAAAGGGTCAAGAACTTCAAATACTTGGGCGTGCATATTTCCGAAGATCTTTCCTGGTCCCCGCACACTGATGCAATTATTAAGAAAGCACATCACCGTCTCTACTTCCTGAGAAGATTACGGAGAGTCGGTTTGTCAAGGAGGACTCTCTCGAACTTCTACAGGTACACAGTAGAGAGCTTGCTGACCGGTTGCATCATGGCTTGGTTCGGCAACTTGAACGTCCAGGAGCGGAAAAGAATGCAGAAAGTTGTGACCACGGCCCAGTCGATCATCGGCTCTGACCTTCCCACCATCGAAGGGATCTATGGTTGTCGCTGCCCCAAAAAGGCTGGCAGCATCCTCAAAGACCCACGCACTCATCTCTCCGTTGCCATCGGGAAGAAGGTACAGGAGCTTGAAATCTGGAACATCCAGGTTCAAGAACAGCTGCTTCCTCACAGCCTTTAAGCTATTAAACTCCCCAACAAACAAACTCTGAACTATAACAGCCTATTGCACTTTATCTGCTTATTTATTGTGTATCTATATGGTCGATGGTATAGAGACACAATGAACTTTTATCTCCTGTTTACATATTCTGCTGTGCTGCACAATCAAGAATGTCATTGTCCTCTCTGGGACACATGACAATTAAACTCTCTTGCCTCTTGACTAAAGTCTCTGCCCTGAGAAAAAGATTCTGATTATATATGATTATCTTTAAAAAAAAAGGCAAGTTTTATCATTGGTGGCCTCATCTTAGTTTAGTTTAGTTTTGGTTCAGAGATACATGCGGAAACAGGCCTTATGGCGCAGCGAGCCCGGCCTGACCAGTGATCACACGTAAACTAATTCTATCTTACACATTAGGGAACAATTTACAGAAGCCAAAGGCACTACTGCTGCTTCTCTGTGCCAATGGACAGTCGAGATTTAGCTGCCAGAACGGGAGCAATTCAAAAAGGCAAGGCCCGCATTTTTATTTATTTTCGTTTAGAGGCACCGCACGGAAACAGGCCCTTTGGCCCACCGAGTCCTGATTCTTCACTGCATCTCTGAACAGTTAGACAGGTACTTGGATAGGACAGGTTTGGAGGGCCATGGGCCAAATGCAGGCAGGTGGGACTAGTGTAGCTGGGACATGTTGGCGGGTGTGGGCAAGTTGGGCCGAAGGGCCTGTTTCCACGTTGTATCACTCCATAAACTAATGCACGGTCAGGGAACTCACCAGATTGTCGAACCTCCCTCCAGCTGCGAGGATATCAGGGACAACACGGTGTCGCCGATGCACAAACGCAACAAACTGGAAAATGATGCCGCTGTACTGGTGCACCTTGTCCACAAAGCCCAGATTGATCACCACCTGCAAATTAACAAATGCCAAGTTCACTATCCAGCTACCACAGACATTGTGATTAGTGAACACATCCGAGATGTCCTCATTCTTTAGAGGACAGGGGTTCCCCTTCCATCACAGATGAGGCCCTCACTTGTGCCTCCTCGATACCCCTTGCTCCGCCCTTGCTCGCCCCCCTCCTGCCCCCCCCCCCCCGTCGCAACAGGGACAGAGTCCCCCTAGTCCTCACCTTCCATCCCATCAGCCATCGCATACAACACATAATCCTCCCACATTTTCGCCACCTCCAATGGGATCCCACCACTAGCCACATCTTCCCATCTCCACCCCTTTCCGCCCTCCACAGAGATCGATCCCTCCGCAACTCCCTGGTCAACTCGTCCCTTCCCACCCAAACCCCACCCCCCCCATGGTACTTTCCCCTGCAACCGAACCACAGGAGATGCAACACCTGTCCATTTACCTCACCCCTCGACTCCATCCAAGGACCTAAACAGTCTTTTCATGTGTGGCAGAGGTTCACTTGCACCTCCTCCAACCTCATCTACTGTATCCGCCATTCCAGATGTCAACTTCTCTACATCGGTGAGACCAAGCGCAGGCACGGTAATCGTTTCGCTGAACACCTTCGCTCCGTCTGCCTAAACCTACCTGATCTCCCGGTTGCCAAACATGTAACTCCCCCTCCCATTGCCACACTGACCTATCTGTCCTGGGCCTCCTCCATTGCCAGAGTCAGGCCCACCTTAAATTGGAAGAACAGCACTTCATATTTCACTTGGGTAGCTTACACCCCAGTATGAACATTGACTTCTCTAACTTCAAGTAACTCTTGCTTTCCCTCTCTCTCTGTCCCACCCGCACCCTATCCTCTTGCTAATTTCACGGTTTGTATTTGTTTATTATCACCTCGTCCCCAGCCAACAATGGGCCATTGTGGGCTCCACCTTTCCTGAATCATTGATGTACTGTAGATAGACACAAAAAGCTGGAGTAACTCTGTAGGACAGGCAGCATCTCTGGAGAGAAGGAATGGGTGACGTTTCGGGTCGAGACCCTTCTTCTGACTGTTTGAAGAAGGGTCTCGACCCGAAACGTCACCCATTCCATCTCTCCAGAGATGCTGTCTGTCCTGCAGAGTTACTCCAGCTTTTTTGTGTCTATCTTATTATTAGTGTCTTCCGTACAGAAAATAATCTAAGACTAGTGGAGCTGATTCTTCTGTTCCCATAACCCATATAACAATTTCAGCACGGAAACAGGCTCCTCGGCCCTTCAGTCGTGCCGATCATTTGTTTTCCCATAACCGTTCTTGTACTTTACAGATTCAGATGAGATACATAGAACATAGAAGAGGAACAGCACAGGAACGAACCCTTCAGGCCCACATGTTTGTGCTGAACACGATACCTATCTGAACTAATCTCACTTGCCTGCACCATTATCCCTCTACAGGGCTCTCACTTAACTTTTTTTCCCTGTTGCCAGCCGGGCAACCTTGACAGCTTTTTAGGTTGCCAAATAACAGTTTAGGTGGTCATTTAAGACGGTTTGCATGACGCGTGCGGTAATGTGCTCGGACGAAGTGTGTTGTTACCAGTCAGAATTATGCTCAATGAAGCATTCACATATTATGTTCAAGAAGGAACTGCAGATGCTTGGAAAATCATGGTCATGTCATGGTAATTTTCGGTCCTTCACAGAACACATGCCTGCATCAATCGTAGTGTGCATGGTCCAGGATTTATTGACACAATGTTGATCATTTGCTGAAAAATCCAAACACATTTTGTTTGGAAGTGGAAAGAACTAATAGAAATTGCATTAATTGCAATGTGTAAAACAGAGTTGAGATATTGTATTATAATTTGCATGCAATATCAGACCCATCAGTCTGAAGAAGGGGTTTCGGCCCGAAACGTTGCCTACTTCCTTCGCTCCATAGATGCTGCCGCATCCGCTGAGTTTCTCCAGCACTTTTGTCTACATTCACATATTATTACTGCTTCAAATAACTCACAAACTAAACATATTCACCATATTCATCAAGACATGATATATACCACAATGACATGCAGCAAAATTATAATACAATATCTCAACTCTTTTTACACATTGCAATTAATGCAATTTATTAGTTCTTTCCACTTCCAAACAAAAATGTGGTTGGATTATTCAGCAAATTATCAACTTGTGTCAATAAATCCTGGACCATGCACACTACAGATTGATGCAAGCATGTTTTCTGTGAAGGACCAAAAATTACCATGACATGGCCATAGCATGGGTCGTTGTTGCTATTATTGGCTACAGAAACACTCTGGCTTCCACATAAGTTATCCACAACAAAATATACAGGTTGCAATGGAAATTTCTTAAGGCATTTTATGATAATAGCTGTTAAAACCGACTATACCCATCTGACAGGTTAAACATTACACTAACTGACAAGAGATGCCAAAGAAAAAAAGACATAACTGCAGCAAATGTTCTTTTGGTAATATGTTTAAAGGTGGTCAAAACAAATAATAACATTTTGGGAATTAAAACACATTTGATTGCATTCCGTATCAAAACATAGTCAATGTTCACTCTGAAGACCTTGAAGCACAATAGGGTCAGGGGGTGTCCCTATGTGAATCAGTGCGGGGTGGATAGATGGTGGGGGAGGGGGGGGGGGTTTTGAGAAGGCAAATCGGTGAATCGGTGCGGGATGGATGGGATTGAGGCAGGTGAATTAGTACGTGTTGGTTGGACTATGTAAAATTGTGAGGAGAGCACGGGGGATGTCAGTGGTGTTGAATGGGGATCAGTACGGGATGGATGGGGGGGAGGATCAGTACAGGATGAATGGGGGATTTAGTGCAGGATGAATGGGGGTAGACAAAAATGCTTGAGAAATTCAGCGGGTGAGGCAGCATCTATGGAGCTACGGAAATAGGCAACGTTTCGGGTGGTGACCCTTCTTCAGACTGTTCCCCCCCATTCTTCTTGAATGGGGGGATCAATACAGGATGGATGGGGGGGGGGGGTGTTCAGGACAGTGTGGATCAGAGGGTCTGTGCAGGATGAATGGGAGATCCCTACAGGATGAATGAGGGGATCAGTACGGGATGAATGAAGGGATCAGTACGGGATGAATGAGGGGATCAGTACGGGATGAATGAGGGGATCAGTACGGGATGAATGAGGGGATCAGTACGGGATGAATGAGGGGATCAGTACGGGATGAATGAGGGGATAAATAAAAGATGAATGGGGAGATCACTACAGGATGGATGGGGAGATCACTACAGGATGGATGGGGGTTTGGTGCAGGGTAAATGGAAGGTGGGTCAGTACGGAAAATGCTGGAATTATGGGCCGGTGGGCTTAACATCTGTGGGTGGGAAGTTACAAGAGAGTATTCTGAGGGATAGGATATACAGGCATTTAAATGGACAAGGACTTATTAGGGACGGTTAGCATGGTTCTCTACATGGGAGATCGTATCCTAAGAAGCTGATTGAGTTTTTTGAAGGCGTGGCCAAAAAGGTTGATGAGGGCGGAGTTGTCGATGTAAAATATGGATTTTAGCAAAACATTCCACAAGGTAGGCTGCTATGGAAGGTTTGATTGCAAGGAGAGATAGCTGAATGGAGAGCAAATGGGCTTGATGGAGGGAAGCAGATGGCGATGGTGGAAAGTTGCATCTCAGACTGGAGGCCTGTGACCAGTGGTGTGCCTCAGGGTTCGGTGCTGGGCCCATTACTGGTTGTGATCTACATCAATGATTTGGATGAGTACACGGCAGGATTAGCAAGTTCGCAGATTAATCAAAAGTGGATGGTTTTGCAAATAGTGAAGATGGTTGTCAAAAATTGCAGCAGGATCCTGACCGGTTGGGCAGGTAGGCTGAGGAATGGTTGATGGAATTTAATACAGAGAGCCTACACAGTGAATGGTAGTAATCTGGGGAGTGTTGTAGACCAGAGCAATTTTGGAGCGAAGGTGGCATCATAGGTAGTTGGGTGGTCAAACAGACCTTTGGCACATTGGCCTTCATCAGTCAGAGTATTGAGTAAAGACGTTAGGAGGTCATGTTGCAGTTGTATAAGATGTTGGTGAGGCTACATTTAGAGTATTGTGTTCAGTTCTGGGCACCATGTTGTAGGAAAGATGTTGTTAAATTGGAAAGGGTGCAGAGATGATTTACACAGATGTTGCCGAGACTTGAGGATCTGAGCAAAGGGAGATAGAAACATAGAAAATAGGTGCAGGAGGAGGTCATTCAGCCCTTCGAGCCAGTACCGCCATTCATTGTGATCATGGCTTATCGTCCGCTATCAATAACCCGTGCCTGCCTTCTCCCCATATCCTTGACTCCACTAGCCCCTAGAGCTCTATCCAGCTCTCTCTTAAATCAATCCAGTGATTTGGCCTCAACTGCCCTCTGTGGCAGTGAATTCCATAGATTCACAACTCTCTGGGTAAAAAGTTTTTTCTCACCTCAGTCTTCAATGACCTCCCCTTTATTCTAAGCCTGTGGCCCCTGGTTCTAGACTCACCCAACATTGGGAACATTATTCCTGCATCTAGCTTGTCCAGTCCTTTTATAATTTTATATGTTTCTATAAGATCCCCCCTCATCTTTCTAAACTCCAGTGACTACATACATAGTCTTTTCAATCTTTCCTCATATGAAAGTCCCGCCATCTCAGGGATCAATCTAGTGAACCTACGCTGCACTGCCTCAATCACAAGGATGTCCTTCCACAAATTAGGAAACCAAAACTCCAGATGTGGTCTCACCAGAGCCCTATACAACTGCAGAAGAACCTCTCTACTCCTGTACTGGAAATCCCTCTTGTTATGAAGGCCAACATTCCATTACCTTTCTTCACTGCCTGCTGTACCTGCAAGCCAACTTTCAGTGGCCGGTGTACAAGGACACCCAGGTCTCACTGTACCTCCCCCTTACCTAACCTAACCCATTGAGATAATAATCTGCCCCCTTGTTTTTGCCGCCAAAGTGGATAACCTCACATTTATCTATATTATACTGCATCTGCCACACATCTGCCCATTCACTCAACCTGTCCAGGTCCCCCTGCAACCTCCTAACATCCTCTTCACAGTTTCACACTGCACCCAGCCTTGTGTCATCCGCAAACTTGCTAGTGTTGATCCTAATTCCCTCTTCCAAATCATTAAATATATATGGTAAACAGTTGCGGCCCCCAACACCGAGCCTTGCAGCACTCCACTCGCCACTGTCTGCCATTCTGAAAAGGGTCCCGTTCACTCCTACTCTTTGCTTCCTGTCTGCCAACCAATTTTCTAACCATGTCAACACCCTACCCCTAATACCCTGTGCTTCTAATTTTAGTAACCAGTCTCCCGTGCGGAACCTTATCAAAGGCTTTCTGAAAGTCTAGATACACTACATCCACTGGCACCCCCTTCATCCATTTTACTTGTCACATCCTCAAAAAATTCCAGAAGATTAGTCAAGCATGATTTCCCTTTCATAAATCCATGTTGACTTGGACTAATCCTTTTACTGGTATCCAAATGCTCCATTATTACCTCTTTAATAATTGACTCCAGCATCTATCCCACCACCGAAGTCAGGCTAACTGGTCTGTAATTCCCCGTTTTCTCTCTCGCTCCTTTCTTGAAAAGTGGGATAACATTAGCTATCCTCCAATCCACAGGAACTGATCCTGAATCTATTGAACATTGGAAAATGACCAATGTGTCCACTATTTCTAGAGCCACCTCCCTGAGGACCCTGGGATGCAGACCATCAGGCCCAGGGGATTTATCATCCTTGTCCCATTAGCCTACCCAATACTATTTCTCGCCTAATTAAAATTTCTTCCAGCTGTTGAGTAGGCTGGGACACTGTTCCCTGGAATGCAGGTGGATGAGGGGTGATCTCTTAGACGTGCGTAAAATCATGAGAGGAATAGATCGGGTAGATGCACAGAGTCTCTTGCCCAGAGCAGGGGAATCGAGAATCAGAGGGGATAGGTTTAAGGTGAAGGGAAAAGATTTTATAGGATTCTGCAGGGTAACTTTTTCACACAGAGGGTGGTAGGTGTATGGAATGAGCTGCCAGATGAGGTAATTGAGGTAAGTACTATCATAACAATTAGACAGGTACATGGATAGGACAGGTTTAGAGGGATACTAGACCAAGTGCAAACCTGTTGGGTTTCCACAACGTGCGGTTGAGAGGGGGGGGGGGGCGGGTGGAATGCGGTGTCACACACATTAACCACCCCCACACACACACTAACTACCCCCCTTGTAATCTATATATTACTAAAAGTCTGATCTGGACCGCTTTTGGTTCGCTGTGCGCCACCTACGGCCGTCATTTTTGGCCAGCTCAATTATTAATGATTTCAGAGCCCCCCTCCTCCTTCCGGGACCAGAGGATTTTTCCCATCGATGAAAAATCAGAGAGATATTAATGTTTTTTTTAAATCCCCATTCTCTCTGCTGCCCCTGCTGGACGGAGGGGGAGGGATTATAAAACCAGGAAGTGGTGTGCCTCACTCAGTCTCTGCAAGATGGAGCAAGCCAGACGGTCATGTCTCTCTGAGCTCTGTATAGCACTGAACACATGTCTACTCAACTGTGAGTGCCCTTAATGTGGTTCTAAAATGCTTGCAAAAAGTGTCTCTGTTGGTTCTAAAATGGTTACAAAAAGTGTTTCTATTGGTTCTAAAATGCTTGCAAAAGTGTCTATTGGTATTAAAATGCTTGCAAAGCGTGTCTCTATTGGTTCTAAATTGCCTGCCAAAAGTGTCTCTATTCTAAATTACTTGTAAAAAGTGTATCTGTTGGTTCTAAAATGCTTGCAAAAAGTGTCTCTGTTGGTTTTAAAATGGTTGCAAAAAGTGTCTATTGGTACTAAAATGCTTGCAAAAGAGTGTTTATTGGTTCTAAAATGCTTGCAAAAAGTGTGTCTATTGGTTCTAAAATGATTGCAAAAAGTGCATATTGGTTCTAAAATGAGTGCAAAAAGTGTCTATTAGTTCTAAAATGCTTGCAAAAAGTGCCTCTATTGGTTCTAAAATGGTTGCAGAAAGTGTCTATTGGTTCTAAAATGGTTGCAGAAAGTGTCTATTGGTTCTAAAATGCTTCCAAAAAATGTCTCGATTGGGACTAAATTGGTTGCAAAAAGTGTCTCTATTGGTTCTAAAATGGTTGCAAAAAGAGTCTGTTGGTTCTAAATGGTTGCAAAAGGTGTCTGTTGGGTCTAAAATGCTTACAAAAGTGTCTGTTGGGACCAAAATGCTCACAGAAAGTGTCTCTATTGGGTCTGTAATACTTGCAGAAAGTGTCTCTATTGGTTCTAAAATGCTCGCAAAATGTGTCTCTATTGGTTCTAAAATGGTTGCAAAGTGTCTATTGGTTCTAAAATGCTTGCACAGTCTATTGGTTCTAAAATGCTTACAAAAGAGTGTCTCTAATGGTTCTAAAATGCTCGGAGAAAGTGTCTCGATTGGGTCTAAATTGGTTGCAAAAAGTGTCTCGATTGGGTCTAAATTGGTTGCAGAAAGTGTCTTATTGCTTCTAAAATGGTTGCAAAAAGTATCTCATTTGTTCTAAAATGGTTGCAGAAAAGATTGTCTCTTGATTACAATATGCTTGCAGAGTCTCTTGATTCTAAATTGCTTGCAGAAAGAGTGTCTCTTGATTCTAAAATGCTTGCAGAAAGTGTCTATTAGTTCTAAAATGCTTGCAGAAAGTGCGTCTATTGGTTCTAAAATGCTTGCAGAATAGTGTCTATTAGTTCTAAAATGCTTGCAGAAAGTGTCTATTAGTTCTAAAATGCTTGCAGAAAGTGCGTCTATTGGTTCTAAAATGCTTGCAGAAAGAGTGTCTATTGGTTCTAAAATGCTTGCAGAAAGAGTGTCTATTGGTTCTAAAATGCTTGCAGAAAGAGAGTCGGTTGGTTCTAAAATGCTTGCAGAAAGACTGTCTATTAGTTCTAAAATGCTTGCAGAAAGAGTGTCTCTATTGGTTCTCAAATGGTTACAAAAGAGTGTCTCTATTGGTTCTAAAATGCTTGCAGAAAGAGTGTCTATTGGTTCTAAAATGCTTGCAGAAAGAGTGTCTATTGGTTCTAAAATGCTTGCAAAAAGTGTGTCTATTGGTTCTAAAATGCTTGCAATAAGTGTGTCGATTGGTTCTAAAATGCTTGCAATAAGTGTGTCGATTGGTTCTAAAATGCTTGCAATAAGTGTATTCGTTATAAAATGCTTGCAAAAAGTGTGTCTGATGGGTCTAAACTGCTCGCAGAACGTGTCTTAATTGGGTCTAAACTGCTCGCAGAACGTGTCCTTGATTGGGTCTAAACTGCTCGCAGAAAGTGTCTCGATTGGGTCTAAACTGGTTGCAAAAAGTGTCTCTATTGGTTCTAAAATGGTTGCAGAAAGAGTGTCTATTGGTTCTAAAATACTTGCAGAAAGAGTGTCAATTGGTTCTAAAGTGCTTGCAGAAAGAGTGTCGATTTGGTTATAAATGCTTGCAGAAGAGTGTCTATTGGTTAGCAAATGCTTGCAAAAAGTGTGTGTCTTGGTTCTAAAATGCTTGCAGAAAGAGTGTCTGATGGGTCTAAATGCTTTGCAGAAAAGTGTCTCTATTGGTTCTAAAATGGTTGCAGAAAGAGTGTCTATTGGTTCTAAAATGCTTGCAGAAAGTCTTTTGATTCTAAAATGCTTGCAGAAAGAATGTCTCTTGATTCTAAAATGCTTGCAGAAAGTGTGTCTATTGGTTCTAAAATGCTTGCAGAAAGAGTGTATATTGGTTCTAAAATGCTTGCAGTGTCTCTTGATTCTAAAATGCTTGCAGAAAGAGTGTCGATTGGTTATAAAATGCTAGCAGAAAGAGTGTCAATTGGTTCTAAAATGCTGCAGAAAGACTGTCTATTGGTTCTAAAATGCTTGCCAGAAAGAGTGTCTATTGGTTCTAAAATGCTTGCAGAAAGAGTGTCTATTGGTTCTAAAATGCTTGCAAAAAGTGTGTCCATTGGTTCTAAAATGCTTGCAAAAAGTGTGTCTGATGGGTCTAAAATGCTTGCAGAAAGAGTGTCTATTGGTTTCTAAAATGCTTGCAAAAAGTTTGTCTATTGGTTTCGAAAATGCTTGCAAAAAGTGTGTCTTGGTTCTAAAATGCTTGCAAAAAGTGTGTCTATTGATTCTTAAATGCTTGCAATAAGTGTCTATTGGTTCTAAAATGCTTGCAAAATATGTGTCTGATGGGTCTAAAATGCTCGCAGAAAGTGTCTCGATTGGGTCTAAAATGCTCGCAGAAAGTGTCTCGATTGGGTCTAAAATGCTCGCAAAAAGTGCCTCGATTGGGTCTAAATTGGTTGCAAAAAGTGTCTCTATTGGTTCTAAAATGGTTGCAGAAAGAGTGTCTATTGGTTCTAAAATGCTTGCAAAAAGTGTGTCTATTGGTTCTAAAATGCTTGCAAAAAGTGTGTCTATTGGTTCTAAAATGCTTGCAATAAGTGTATTCGTTCTAAAATGCCTGCAAAAAGTGTGTCTGATGGGTCTAAGATGCTCGCAGAAAGTGTCTCGATTGGGTCTAAACTGCTCGCAGAACGTGTCTTGATTGGGTCTAAACTGCTTGCAGAAAGTGTCTCTATTGGTTCTAAAATGGTTGCAAAAAGTGTCTCTTGGTTCTAAAATGGTTGCAGAAAGAGTGTCTCTTGGTTCTAAAATGCTTGCAGAAAGAGTGTCAATTGGTTCTAAAATGCTTGCAGAAAGAGTGTCGATTGGTTATAAAATGCTTGCAGAAAGAGTGTCTATTGGTTCGCAAATGCTTGCAAAAAGTGTGTCTTGGTTCTAAAATGCTTGCAAAAAGTGTGTCTGATGGGTCTAAAATGCTTGCAGAAAGTGTCTCTATTGGTTCTTAAATGCTTGCAGAAAGAGTGTCTATTGGTTCTAAAATGCTTGCAGAAAGTCTTTTGATTCTAAAATGCTTGCAGAAAGAGTGTCTCTTGATTCTAAAATGCTTGCAAAAAGTGTGTCCATTGATTCTAAAATGCTTGCAGAAAGAGTGTCTCTTGATTCTAAAATGCTTGCAGAAAGAGTGTCTCTTGATTCTAAAAAAATGCTTGCAGAAAGAGTGTCTATTGGTTCTAAAATGCTTGCAGAAAGAGTGTCTATTGGTTCTAAAATGCTTGCAGAAAGTCTGTCTATTGGTTCTAAAATGCTTGCAGAAAGAGTGTCTATTGGTTCTAAAATGCTTGCAGAAAGAGTGTCTATTGGTTCTAAAATGCTTGCAAAAAGTGTGTCCATTGGTTCTAAAATGCTTGCAAAAAGTCTGTCTATTGGTTCTAAAATGCTTGCAGAAAGAGTGTCTATTGGTTCTAAAATGCTTGCAAAAAGTTTGTCTATTGGTTCGAAAATGCTTGCAAAAAGTGTGTCTTGGTTCTAAAATGCTTGCAAAAAGTGTGTCTATTGATTCTAAAATGCTTGCAATAAGTGTCTATTGGTTCTAAAATGCTTGCAAAATATGTGTCTGATGGGTCTAAAATGCTCGCAGAAAGTGTCTCGATTGGGTCTAAAATGCTCGCAGAAAGTGTCTCGATTGGGTCTAAAATGCTCGCAGAAAGTGTCTCGATTGGGTCTAAAATGCTTGCAAAAAGTGTCTCTATTGGTTCTAAAATGGTTGCAGAACAAGTCTCTATTGGGTCTAAAATGCTTGCAAAAAGTGCCTCTATTGGTTCTAAAATGGTTGCAGAAAGTGTCTGTTGGTTCTAAAATGCTTGCAGAAAGTGTGTCTATTGGTTCTAAAATGCTTGCAGAAAATGTCTCGATTGGGACTAAATTGGTTGCAAAAAGTGTCTCTATTGGTTCTAAAATGGTTGCAAAAAGAGTCTGTTGGTTCTAAATGGTTGCAAAAGGTGTCTGTTGGGTCTAAAATGCTTACAAAAGTGTCTGTTGGGACCAAAATGCTCACAGAAAGTGTCTCTATTGGGTCTGTAATACTTGCAGAAAGTGTCTCTATTGGTTCTAAAATGCTCGCAAAAAGTGTCTCTATTGGTTCTAAAATGGTTGCAAAAAGTGTCTATTGGTTCTAAAATGCTTGAACCTTCTATTGGTTCTAAAAATGCTTACAAAGAGTGTCTCTATTGGTTCTAAAATGCTTACAAAAGAGTGTCTCTATTGGTTCTATAAGTGTAGTGTATGCTTGCAATAAGTGTATTTGTTCTAAAATGCTTGCAAAAAGTGTGTCTGATGGGTCTAAAATGCTCGCAGAAAGTGTCTCGAATGGGTCTAAATTGGTTGCATAGAGTGTCTCTATTGGTTCTAAAATGGTTGCAGAACGTGTCTATTCAGTCTAAAATGCTTGCAGAACGTGTCTATTTTGGTTCTAAAATGGTTGCAAACAGTGTCAATTGCTTCTAAAGGTTGCAAAAAGTGTCTTTATTGGATCTAAAATGGTTGCAAAAAGTGTCTCTTGGTTCTAAAATGGTTGCAGAAAGAGTGTCTATTGCTTCTAAAGGTTGCAAAAAGTGTCTTTATTGGATCTAAAATGGTTGCAAAAAAGTGTCTCTTGGTTCTAAAATGGTTGCAGAAAGAGTGTCTCTTGGTTCTAAAATGGTTGCAGAAAGAGTGTCTATTGGTTCTAGAATGCTTGCAGAAAGAGTGTCGATTATTTCTAAAATGCTTGCAGAAAGAGTGTCGATTGGTTCTAAAATGCTTGCAGATAGAGTGTCTATTGGTTCTAAAATGCTTGCAGAAAGCGTGTCGAATGGTTCTAAAGTGCTTACAGAAAGAGTGTCGATTGATTCTAAATTGGTTGCAAAAAGTGTCTCTATTGGTTCTAAAATGGTTGCAGTACGAGTCTCTATTGGTTCTAAAATGGTTGCAAACAGTGTCTTGGTTCTAAAATGCTTGCAGAAAGAGTCTATTGGTTCTAAAATGCTTGCAGAAAGTCTTTTGATTCTAAAATGCTTGCAGAAAGAGTGTCTCTTGATTCTAAAATGCTTGCAGAAAGAGTGTCTATTGGTTCTAAAATGCTTGCAGAAAGAGTGTCTATTGGTTCTAAAATGCTTGCAGAAAGAGTGTCTATTGGTTCTAAAATGCTTGCAGAAAGAGTGTCTCTTGATTCTAAAATGCTTGCAAAAAGTGTGTCCATTGGTTCTAAAATGCTTGCAAAAAGTCTGTCTATTGGTTCTAAAATGCTTGCAGAAAGAGTGTCTATTGGTTCTAAAATGCTTGCAAAAAGTTTGTCTATTGGTTCGAAAATGCTTGCAAAAAGTGTGTCTTGGTTCTAAAATGCTTGCAAAAAGTGTGTCTTGGTTCTAAAATGCTTGCAAAAAGTGTGTCTATTGATTCTAAAATGCTTGCAAAATATGTGTCTGATGGGTCTAAAATGCTCGCAGAAAGTGTCTCGATTGGGTCTAAAATGCTCGCAGAAAGTGTCTCGATTGGGTCTAAAATGCTCGCAAAAAGTGCCTCGATTGGGTCTAAATTGGTTGCAAAAAGTGTCTCTATTGGTTCTAAAATGGTTTGCAGAACAAGTCTCTATTGGGTCTAAAATGCTTGCAAAAAGTGCCTCTATTGGTTCTAAAATGGTTGCAGAAAGTGTCTGTTGGTTCTAAAATGCTTGCAGAAAGAGTGTCTATTGGTTTCTAAAATGCTTCCAAAAAATGTCTCGATTGGGACTAAATTGGTTGCAAAAAGTGTCTCTACTGGTTCTAAAATGGTTGCAAAAAGAGTCTGTTGGTTCTAAATGGTTGCAAAAGGTGTCTGTTGGGTCTAAAAATGCTTACAAAAGTGTCTGTTGGGACCAAAATGCTCACAGAAGGTGTCTCTATTGGGTCTGTAATACTTGCAGAAAGTGTCTCTATTGGTTCTAAAATGCTCGCAAAAAGTGTCTCTATTGGTTCTAAAATGGTTGCAAAAAGTGTCTATTGGTTCTAAAATGCTTGAACCTTCTATTGGTTCTAAAATGCTTACAAAGAGTGTCTCTATTGGTTCTAAAATGCTTACAAAAGAGTGTCTCTATTGGTTCTATAAGTGTAGTGTATGCTTGCAATAAGTGTATTTGTTCTAAAATGCTTGCAAAAAGTGTGTCTGATGGGTCTAAAATGCTCGCAGAAAGTGTCTCGATTGGGTCTAAATTGGTTGCAAAGAGTGTCTCTATTGGTTCTAAAATGGTTGCAGAACGTGTCTATTCGGTCTAAAATGCTTGCAGAACGTGTCTATTTTGGTTCTAAAATGGTTGCAAACAGTGTCAATTGCTTCTAAAGGTTGCAAAAAGTGTCTTTATTGGATCTAAAATGGTTGCAAAAAGTGTCTCTTGGTTCTAAAATGGTTGCAGAAAGAGTGTCTCTTGGTTCTAAAATGGTTGCAGAAAGAGTGTCTATTGGTTCTAGAATGCTTGCAGAAAGAGTGTCTATTGGTTCTAAAATGCTTGCAGAAAGCGTGTCGAATGGTTCTAAAGTGCTTGCAGAAAGAGTGTCGATTGATTCTAAATTGGTTGCAAAAAGTGTCTCTATTGGTTCTAAAATGGTTGCAGAACGAGTCTCTATTGGTTCTAAAATGGTTGCAAACAGTGTCTTGGTTCTAAAATGCTTGCAGAAAGAGTCTATTGGTTCTAAAATGCTTGCAGAAAGTCTTTTGATTCAAAAATTCTTGCAGAAAGAGTGTCTATTGGTTTCTAAAATGCTTGCAGAAAGAGTGTCTATTGGTTCTAAAGTGCTTGCAGAAAGAGTGTCTATTGGTTCTAAAATGCTTGCAGAAAGAGTGTCTATTGGTTCTAAAATGCTTGCAAAAAGTGTGTATTTTGGTTCTAAAATGCTTGCAAAAAGTGTGCTCATTGGTTCTAAAATTCTTGCAAAAAGTGTGTCTGATGGGTCTAAAATGCTTGCAGAAAGTGTCTCGATTGGATCTAAATTGGTTGCAAAAAGTGTCTCTATTGGTTCTAAAATGGTTGCAGAAACGTGTCTATCCGGTCTAAAATGCTTGCAGAACGTGTCTATTTTGGTTCTAAAATGGTTGCAAACAGTGTCAATTGCTTCTAAAGGTTGCAAAAAGTGTCTTTATTGGATCTAAAATGGTTGCAAAAAGTGTCTCTTGGTTCTAAAATGGTTGCAGAAAGAGTGTCTCTTGGTTCTAAAATGGTTGCAGAAAGAGTGTCTATTGGTTCTAAAATGCTTGCAGAAAGAGTGTCGATTGGTTCTAAAATGCTTGCAGAAAGAGTGTCGATTGGTTCGAAAATGCTTGCAGAAAGAGTGTCTATTGGTTCGAAAATGCTTGCAGAAAGCGTGTCGAATGGTTCTAAAGTGCTTGCAGAAAGAGTGTCGATTAGTTCTAAATTGGTTGCAAAAAGTGTCTCTATTGCTTCTAAAATGGTTGCAGAACGAGTCTCTATTGGTTCTAAAATGGTTGAAACAGTGTCGGTTCTAAAATCGTTGCAGAAAGTGTCGGTTCTAAAATGCTTGCAGAAAGTCTTTTAATTATAAAATGCTTGCAGAAAGAGTGTCTATTGGTTCTAAAATGCTTGCAGAAAGAGTGTCTATTGGTTCTAAAATGCTTGCAGAAAGAGTGTCTATTGGTTCTAAAATGCTTGCAGAAAGAGTGTCTATTGGTTCTAAAGTGCTTGCAGAAAGATTGTCTATTGGTTCTAAAATGCTTGCAAAAAGTGTGTATATTGGTTCTAAAATGCTTGCAAAAATGTATCTACTGGTTCTAAAAATGCTTGCAAAAAGTGTGTATTTTAGTTCTAAAATGCTTGCAAAAAGTGTGTCTCTGGTTCTAAAATGCTTGGAAAAAGTGTGTCTGATGGGACTAAAATGCTTGCAGAAAGTGTGTCTATTGGTTCTAAAATGCTCGCAGAAAGTGTCTCGATAAAAAGCTCGCAGAAAGTGTCTCGATAAAATGCTTGCAGAAAGAGTGTCGGTTCTAAAAATGCTTGCAGAAAGAGTGACATTGGTTCTAAAATGCTGCCTGTGCCATTGTGACTGAGCTGCCTGGCCAGAGAGACTGAGCTGCCAGCCCAAGAATCCATTCGGCCCGCAATGTCCATACTAGCCCTCTGGAAACCCGTCCCCTTGACCCACAACACACATACTAGCTTCTCCAGAACCCCCCCCCCAACACTGGCCAGCAATATTGGAATTGGTGGAGAGGCGGAATATTGTATTGGGGGATCAGCCCTCCCATGTGAAGCTGGGACCCAACGGGTCCCACATAGACTAGTATTAATATTATTAATTTGCTCCTTTTACCCCATAATCGCCCTATCTACTGACGCATAGCCCCCAACTCGCAGGCGCGTCTAGAGAGGGAGGAGGGGGCGGTAGAGAATGAGGGAAGCGAGAGAAGGGGAGAGGGAGAGGGAGGGGGGGGAGAGAGAGGAGAGGTGGGGGAGAGAGAGAGAGAGAGGTGGGGGGAGAGAGAGAGGGAGCGAGAGAGAGAGAGAGAGAGAGAGAGAGGAGGGGAGAGAGGGGGGGGGGGTCGCAAGGTTTTTATCAAAGGACTAGCGAGAGGCGCGACTGGCAGCACGTTGGGTTTGCAGTGGGAGGGAAGGGGGATGGGGAGAAGATGGGGGGAGAGAGAGGGAGACGTGGAGAGCCTCGTGTCCCTGCGGTCAACGGAGGAATTTCAGGTTTTCCAGAGGGAGTAATGCCCCGCGCAACAATAACTGCCTCCGCCATGTTCAAGCCGGTGACCGCCAGTGACCTCCCGATCTGCAGAGCATTTTGAGAATGGGGGGGGGGGGGGGGGGGGGGGGTTGGAGTGAATGGGCGGGCGGGGAGGGGTTGGACTGAGCGGGGCGGGCGTGGGAGTCCAGCTGTGGGAGGCGTGGCGCGAGCGTACGTGTGCTGGGCGCGGGGCTTTAATCCACAGCCGCGGGGAGGTGGCGCCTGGAAGCAGGTGGGTCTGGATTGATCGGCATGTGGGCACTGTGACGTCAGCAGCTGCTGATTGCCGTTTCGATTTGAAAAATTGAGTTTTGTGATCAATTTTATTCAAAATCTGGGGAAATAATTGACCAAGGAGTGGATTTCTGAACTCATAAGTAAAACCCCTACCGAAATGGTAAAAATGTCCGCATTTTTGCATCCGGTTTTCGAGGAGATACGTTTCACACGCAAAACCACACACACACACACACACACACAGAGTTTTAAAAGTATATAGATGGTCCAAACGCAGGCAAGTGGGGCTAGTGCAGATGGGACACGTTGGTCAGTGTGGGCTAGTTGGGCTGAAGGGCCTGTTTTGACATTGTATGACTCTGACTATACTTAGTTGATAGATTCTAGAAGCAGAATTAAGCCGTTCAGCCCATTAAGTCTACTCCCTTCCAATCATGGCTGATCTATCTCTCCATCCTAACCCCATTCTCCTCCCCATAACCACTGACACCCGTACTAATCAAGAATCTATCTATCTCCGCATTAAATATATCCACTGACTTGGCCTCCACGGCTTTCTGTGGCAAAGAATTCCACAGATTCACCACCCTCTGACTAAAGGCATTCCTCCTCATCTCCTTCCTAAAGGAAGGTCCTTTAATTCTGAGGCTATGACCTCTGGTCCTGGACTCTCCCACTGGTGGAAACATCCTCTCCCTATCCACTGTATCCAAGCCTTTCACTGTTCTTTATGTTTCATCAAGGTCTCCCCTCATCCTTCTAAACCCCAGCGAGTACAAGCCCAGTGCCGATATGTGCTTATCATATGTTAACCCACTCATTCTTGTAAACCTCCTCTGGACCCTGTGCAGAGCCAGCACATCCTTCCTCAGATATGGGGCCCAAATCTGCTCAGCAGTGTTCAATACTATGCGAAGCATGGTAACAAAATTTCGTTCAAACTTGTTTTTGAATGATAAATAAAAAAGTTAAATTCCATTACCAACTGCTGCTTGAGCTAGTCATTGCCATTACAACCAACCTGGTGTTTGATGTGAAGATGCTTCAGGTGCTCCATGACGGCCTGCAGGTCCTTCAAGCCTTGCTTAGCCAGCTGAGAAACTGCCGACTTCTCTTTCATCAGAGGGTTCAACACACTGCTCAGTTCCTTAATGTCCAACTTCGCCTCAATATACTTGTAAAGTTGCAAGAGCTGAATTGGAGAAAGTGAGAACTTCAATTACTGAATTGTCTTTACTGCTACCCGGTAAGGCGCAGCGGTAGAGGTTTAGGTTATTTTATTTCTCCCCAGAAGGCCATCTAAGAAGGGTCTCGACCCGAAACGTCACCCATTCCTTCTCTCCAGAGATGCTGCCTGTCCCGCTGAGTTACTCCAGGAAGGTGTATGAGGAGCAGGGTGCAGGTCATCCTCAACAGCACCGGGCAGCCCCTCCATGAAACTCTGGAGGGTCAGAGGAGCACACGGAACAACAAGCCGCTCCTCTCCCTGCGCTGTAGAACGGAGCGGTTCAGGAGATCCTTCAACCCTGCAGCCATTAGATTTTATAATACTGACCGTTAAGCTGTAGGGGATGCTTTGCACTTTTAATAGTTATTTATTGGGTTATTTTTAAGTATTTATTGCTTTTATATATTGTCCGTATTTTATGTATTGTCTGCTTTACGTTCTGACTGTGTTGGCTACTGGACATCTCAATTTCCCTGAGGGGATTAATAAAGTATTTATCTATCTATCTATCTATTTTGTGCCTACCTTCTGTTTGCAAACCCTGATGGTTCTGCGTCATTAGGCCATTTGAGCGCCCAGAAGTGGAAAATACTGCAAAAACTAGTAAACACTGCCCAGTCCATCATCGGCTCTGACCTCCCCACCATCGAGGGGATCTGTCGCAGTCGCTGCCTCAAAAAGGCTGCCGGCATCATCAAGGATCCACACCATCCTGGCCACACACTCATCTCCCCGCTACCTTCAGGTAGAAGGTACAGGAGCCTGAAATCTGCAACATCCAGGTTCAGGAATAGCTGCTTCCCCACAGCCATCAGGCTATTAAACTCAACTCAAAACTCTGAACATTAATAGCCTAGCACTTTGTCTGCTTATTTATATGTGTGTATATATATTCAATGGCATATGGTCACACTGATCTGTTCTGTATTTATTTATGCCCACAATATTCCGTTGTGCTGAAGCAAAGCAACAATTTCATTGTCCTATCTGGGACACATGACAATAAACTCTCTTGAATCTTGAATCTTTGCCTGGGACCTAATTCCTGTTGGCTCTTTAAAATGACCAGGGTCCTGGTTAACACGCTCCTTACAAAGCTATTTGGGAAATTTATTATTATTATTTTTTTTTTATGAATATTTTTTATTATAGAAACATATGTATGAAAATTGCAATATTTTACATAAACGAAAATACATCATTAAATACTTTCATAATATTAATAATGTTAATATTATTACTAATATTGAGATTTAGGACTATATGCTTCTATACGCTTTTTTAATTATTTTTTATAAAGAAAAGATAGAGATAAATAATGAAAAAAAAATGAAAACGAATGGAGTATTAATCGTTATTCCGTCATTGGAGATATAGGCATGAATTATTATATATATTTCTTCATCCATTCTAATATTCAGGCCTCAGTCAAGCCCTCGTACCGATCCATTATGACTCTGTAAATATTCAATATATGGAGACCATATCCTTCTGAAGAGATCTAACCTGTCCATTAAGACAAGCCTTAATCTCTCCAGATGAAGAGTCTCCGACATTTCTGTATTCCACATTTTGATTGTAGGGGATGTAGGGCCTTTCCAAAATTTGGGAAATGTATACTACAATCGGTGTAACATTTAAAAACTGCTACTTAAAATTGTAGCATCCAACTTTCTGGAACATCAGGCACCACCAATGTCCCAAACATGCTGGATTAACGGAGTTTTCACCGTAAATACAAAGAGAACAGAAAAGAGAAGTGAAATAATATTCACCAGGAGCTGAACAATTGCCTTTGTCCAGTCGGCCTAAATAAATGGACTTTGTCCATCCTTTCTGTACAGTTGCATATAATAAAACAGGTATCATTACACTGTCAACATCAGGTCAGGTTGGAGGGAGTTCCCCCTGCCGCGGGTACCATGTAATCCCGTGCTACCTGCTCCGTGGTCGGATAGTCGGCGACTAAACTGTCTCCCCCACCTGGTTTTCCAGGTGAGGAGGGGGCTGTGGACCCCCAGTAGGACCAAAAACAAGGCCTGTCAAAGGGCGGATGAGCTCCTAGCGAGCCAACGGCCACCCACACTTCAGTGGAAGTTGCGATCACTGTCGTGCACGGCATTGTAAGGAATGATGATAAAGCACACACACACCAAAATCCTGTACTCCCAGCGGCGGAAGGCCGCAGGAACTGGAGGACAGGGATGTGTGGTGCGTCCGTCACCGTTACCGTCGGAAACCAGCACCACTGCGTCGCTAATGTTTTCAAAGATGATGAATGGATGAATGCCAATAAACAGATACAAAACTTACATTATTTTGTGACAGGGAGAGATTGTAGAACTTGGCTTCTATCTCTCGCCTGGTCAGCTTCCTAGCCTATAAAGGAAAGAAGAGATCGATATTAATGGTGATCGATGGAAATAAACCAAATACAAGTATTTATATTTGCGGAATCTGAGGGGTAACTTTTTCACACAAAGGGTGGTGGGTATATGGAACGAGCTGCCAGAGGAGGCAAATGATGGGATAGTCCCTGTAAATGATGGGATAGTCCAATCATTTAAGACAGATACATGTCCATTAGATGTACGTTTTTGGTTTTAATTTTTATTATTTGTTAGCTGTGTATATGTGGGGGGGGGGGGGGGGTGGGGGAAACTGTTTAATCTCTTCCCTGTACAAAAAAGTCGGGACCCGACTTTTTCCATGTCGGGTCTCCGGTGTCGTTGGGCCTAACATCGTGGAGCCAGCGACGGCCTCCAACCGGAACCAACCTGAGGGCTCCAGTCGCGGAGCCTGCGGATCCGCCCTCACGGAGCTGGAGTCTTCGGAGCGGGGAGAGCTGTGGTGGCGCGCAGCTGCAACCCGACTTCGGAGCTTTGGTGGGGGGACGGGAACATTGGAGGCTCGTGGGTCCCTGATGGGAGACGGCGTTTCGGAGCTCCCGCAACGGCAACTTCTCCCGCCGGAATCGCGGGGTTTAAAGGACTCAGAGCGGGGCCTAACAACACCCCGCGCGGCTTAAACGGGGGCTTTAACATCGGGATCCCCAGTACCCACGACGCTGCAGTTGGACTGCTGGACCGCGGGAGAAGAACAAAGGGAAGAGATAAGACTTTTGCCTTCCATCACAGTGAGGAGGTGTTGGAGATTCACTGTGATGGATGTCTGTGTAAACTGTGTAAATGTGGGTCTTGGGTTTTTGTTATAATTGTTAAGACTAGAAAATGCAATTTTGTTCAAACCAAGCTATTTGAATGACAATAAAAGGCATTCTATTCTATTCATGTACATCAAGAATCGGTCTCATCTCATCTCATCTCAGGATAATTCACTACAGTTCCATCTGGTACAGAGATGGGAACAGTCAGAATCTTTAATGGGTGGATCTAGAGACTGGGGAAGTACAAACGTTAGGATTTGTAGATTGCACATTTACTCGTGGCTAAATTCCATTCTATATCGTGGTAGAACCCTCAGACATCCAGGTGTGATCCAGTTCACAATGTTCCACAGCCTGACCACACACTTAGACTAACATTGCATCTCAGACTGCAGGAGACCAAAGATGAACCGCAAGCTATTTATATGGAAACTGTTAAGGTGACAGAAGGTAGCACAGCGGCAGAGTTGCTGCCTTGCAGGGCCGGTTTCAATCCTGACCTCGGGTGTTGTCTGTAGGAGTTTGTAGGTTCTCCCCGTGACCGCGTGGGTTTTCTCCGGGTGCTCCGGGTTCTCCAAAGACGTGCAGGTTTATAGATTAATTGGCTTGGTATTATTGTAAATTGTACCTAGTGTGTAGGCTAGGGCTTGTGTACGGGGTGATCGCTGGTGGGCGCACTCGGTGGGTTGAGGGGCCAGTTTCTGCCCTGTAGCTCTAAACTAAACTAAACTGAAGTTTCTGCCACCATTTGTAAAAAGGTTTTTTTCAACCTCCTCCTGCGCCTCACAGGAAAATGGCTGAAGAACGGAGGTCACGGTGAATGGATTGCACTGCAACAGGCAGTGGGGCCAGAACCTGGGGTCACAGTTTATGCATAAGGAGTAAGCCAATTAGAACGGAGACGAGGAAACACTTTTTCTCACAGAGAGTTGTGAGTCTGTGGAATTCTCTGCCTCAGAGGGCGGTGGGGGCCGGTTCTCTGGATACTTTCAAGAGAGAGCTAGGTAGCGGACTCTTAAAGGTAGCGGAGTCAGGGGATATGGGGAGGAGGCAGAGACAGGGCACTGATTGTGGGTGATCAGCCATGATCACATTGAATGGCGGTGCAGGCTCGAAGAGCCGAATGGCCTCCTCCTGCACCTATTGTCTATTGTCTAACAGGCAGTGGGGCCGGAGAGGATGGGGAAGGGTCTTGACCAATTCCTTCTCTCCAGAGATGCTGTCTGACCCGCTGAGTTACTCCAACCTTTTGTGTCCACCTGGTGGGGAGGAAGAGGCACGGGGAATTGGGAGAACAAAGCAGGGAAGCATTACTTGATATTTCACATACTGCACATTGTGCATCTTTTCTGCAAGCCAATATTGATACAGACAGTGACATTGCCTTTGAGAATGGCGATGAAAACAGCGACATCATCACCACGATAAGGAACTAGGCACGGTGGCGTAGTGGTAGAGTTCCTGCCTTACATCGCGGGTTCGATCCCGACTATGGGTGCTGTCTGTACGGAGTTTGCACGTTCTCCAAAGAGTGCAGGTTTGTAGGTTAATTGGCTTGGTATAAATGTAAAATGCAAAATTGTCCCCAGTGTGCGTAGGATGGTGTTAATGTGCAGGGATGGCTGGTCAGCACAGACTAGGTGGGCCAAAGGGCCGGCTTCCATGCTGCATCTCTAAACTAATACTTCCAGACTAAATGCAAAGTTCATTCCGTTCCATTGCCTTCAATCTTGCTGGTCCTCGCTCAGGTACAGCAGGCAGTGAAGAAAGCGAATGGCATGATGGCCTTTATAACAAGAGGAATCGAATATAGAAGCACAGTGGCTTGCAAAAGTATTCATACCCCTTGAACTTTTCCAAATTTTGTCACGTTACAACCACAAACGTAAATGTATTTTATTGGGATTTTATGTGATAGACCAACACAAAGTGGTGCATAATTGTGAAGTGGAAGGAAAATGATACATGGTTTCCAAATTTTATTACAAATAAAAAAACTGAAAAGTGTGGCGTGCAAAAGTATTCAGCCCCCCTGAGTCAATACTTTGTAGAACCATCTTTTGCTGCAATTACAGCTGCAAGTCTTTTGGGGTATGTCTCTACCAGCTTTGCACATCTAGAGTCTGAAATTTTTGCCCATTCTTCTTTGCAAAATAGCTCAAGCTCAGTCAGATTGGATGGAGAGCGTCTGTGAACAGCAATTTTCAAGTCTTGCCAGAGATTCTCAATTGGATTTAGGTCTGGACTTTGACTGGGTCATTCTAACACATGAATATGCTTTGATCTAAACCATTCCATTGTAGCTCTGGCTGTATGTTTAGGGTCGTTGTCATGCTGGAAGGTGAACCTCCGTCCCAGTCTCAAGTCTTTTGCAAACTCTAACAGGTTTTTCTTCCAAGATTGCCCTGTATTTGGCTCCATCCATCTTCCCATCAACTCTGACCAGCTTCCCTGTCCCTGCTGAAGAAAAGCATCCCAACAGAGTGATGCTGCCACCACCATGTTTCACAGTGGGGATGGTGTGTTCAGGGTGATGTGCAGTGTTAGTTTTCCGCCACACATAGCATTTTGCATTTAGGCCAAAAACTTCAATTTTGGTCTCATCAGACCAGAGCACCTTCCTCCACATGTTTGCTGTGTCCCCCACATGGCTTGTGGCAAACTGCAAACGGGACATCTTATGGCTTTGTTACAACAATGGCTTTCTTCTTGCCACTCTTCCGTAAACGCCCAATTTGTGGAGTGCACGACTAATAGTTGTCCTGTGGGCAGATCCTCCCACCTGAGCTGTAGATCTCTGCAGCTTCTCCAGAGTTACCATGGGCCTCTTGGCTGCTTCTCTGATCAATGCTCTCCTTGCCCGGCCTGTCAGTTTAGGTGGACGGCCATGTCTTGGTAGGTTTGCAGTTGTGCCATACTCTTTCCATGTTCGGATGATGGTTTGAACAGTGCTCCGTGAGATGTTCAAAGCTTGGGATTTTTTTTATAACCTAACCCTGCTTTAAACCTCTCCACAACTTTATCCCTGACCTGTCTGGTGTGTTCCTTGGGCTTCATGATGCCCAAGGAACATTGTTTGTTCAGTAATGTTCTCTAACAAACCTCTGAGGCCTTCACAGAACAGCTGTATTTATACTGAGATTAGATTACACACAAGTGGACTCTATTTACTAATTAGGTGACTTCTGAAGGTAATTGTTTGCACTGGATTTTATTTAGGGGTATCAGAGTAAAGGGGGCTGAATACTTTTGCATGCCACACTTTTCAGTTTTTTATTTGTAAAAAAATTTGAAAACCATGTATCATTTTCCTTCCACTTCACAATTATGCGCCACTTTGTCTTGGTCTATCACATAAAATCCCAATAAAATACATTTATATTTGTGGTTGTAGCGTGACAAAATGTGGAAAAGTTCAAGGGGTATGAATACTTTTGCAAGCCACTGTAGAAGCAAAGAGATCCTTCTGCAGTTGTACAGAGCCCTAGTGAGATCACACCTGGAGTATTGTGTGCAGTTTTGGTCCCCTAATTTGAGGAAGGACATTCTTGCTATTGAGGGAGTGCAGCGTAGGTTTACAAGGTTAATTCCCGGGCTGGCGGGACTGTCATGCTGAGAGAATGGAGCAGCTGGGCTTGTACACTCTGGAGTTTAGAAGGATGCGAGGAGATCTCATTGAAACATACAAGATTGTTAAGGGCTAGAGGCAGGAAACATGTTCCCGGTGTTGGGGGAGTCCAGAACCAGGGGCCACAGTTTAAGAATAAGGAGTAAGCCATTTAGAGCGGAGACGAGGAAACACTTTTTCTCACAGAGAGTGGTGAATGTGTGGAATTCTCTGCCTCAGAGGGCGGTGGAGGCAGGTTCTCTGGATGCTTTCAAGAGAGAGCTAGATACAGCTTTTAAAAATAGTGGAGTCAGGGGAAATGGGGAGAAGGCAGGAACGCATGATCACATTGAATGGCGGTGCTGGCCTACCCCTGCACCTATTGTCTATTGTCATGATCCCACAACCCACGGCCTGCACAAAAGAGCGAGTGTGTGCGTGAGCAGCGGCATGGATGTGCAGGCACTTCCTGCCAGATGGGAATGTGACATTTCCACGCCCCTGCTCTTGCCCGCCACTGAGCCGCCACAAGGAGGGGCTTGGAGGGAGCGAGGAGCGCTGAGCACGAGGAGTCAGTGAGGCCGGCTGGTGTCCTCTCTCCCCACCCCTGCTCGCTCTCCCATCACAGCCCGTGACCGACACAGCCGCGGCCCTCTCCCACACACGCCACCTTTGTCCAATGAATGACAAACAGTTCATCGCACAGGCAGTCCTCAAGATCGGAACCCTGTCATTACCCTGCAGCAGGTGACACACAAAGTGACAGGTTTGAGGGACCACAATTTGGAAGAAGTGGAAATATCCGCAAGAAATCGCAGAAGACGATTCCTCCCACACTCCAGAGACATACAGGCATGTTGGTTACAGGCTTGGTGTATGTGTAAAATGGTCCCTAGTGTGTGCCGGATGGTGTTAATGTGCGGGGTCGTTGGTTGGTACGGACTCTTTGGGATGTAAGGGCCTGTTTCTGCGCTGTATCTCTAAACTGAACTAAAGTTGGTGAGAAGTTGGTAACTCTCACCAACTTCCACAGATGCGTCAGAAATTGCATTTTTGCAGGATGCATCACGGCTTGGTTTGGGAGCAGCTCCATCCAAGATCGCAAGAGATTGCAGCGAATTGTGGACACAGCCCAGACCCTCACACAAACCAGCCTCCCTTCCATTGACTCCATTTATACCTCACGCTGCCTCGGCAAGGCCAGCAGCATCATCAAGGACGAGTCGCACCCTGGCCACTTGCTCTTCTCCCCTCTCCCATCAGGCCAAAGGAACAGAAGTATGAAAACGCACCCCTCCAGATTCAGGGACAGTTTCTTCGCAGCTGTTATTAGGCAACTGAACCATCCCACCACAACCAGAGAGCAGAGCTGAACTACTATCTACCTGATTGGTGACCCTCGGACTATCCTTGATCGGACTTTGCTGGCTATGTCTTGCACGAAACGTTATTCCCTTATCCTGTGAATGGCTCAATTGTAATCTTTTATTGTCTTTCCACTGACAGGTTTGCACACAACAAAAGCTTTTCACTGTACCTCGGTACACACGTGACAATAGCTGAACTATGTTCCGATGCCACAGCTTTTGCTGGTTGTGTGGTTGAGTTTAATCTGCTCCGCTGATTTACCCCAGGAATGAGTAGGTTAACCCTACGATGAGCGTTTGTCAGCACTGGGCCTGTACTCGCTGGAGCTTAGAAGAATGAGGGGGGACCTTGTTGAAACATTCAGAAAACTACTTTAGTGAAAGGCTTGGTACAGTGGATGTGGAGAGGATGTTTCCACCAGTGGGAGAGTCTGGGATTAGAGGTCATAGCCTCAGAATTAAAGGACGTTCTTTTAGGAAGGAGATGAGGAGAAATGTATTTAGTCAGAGGGTGGAATTCTTTGCCACAGAGAGCTATGGAGGCCATCAGTGGATATTTTTAAAGCAGAGATAGATAGATTCTTGATTAGTACGGGTGTCAGGGGTTATGGGGAGAAGGGAGGAGAATGGGGTTAGGAGGGAGAGGTAGATCAGCCATGATTGAATGGTGGAGTAGACTTGATGGGTCGAATGGCCTAATGTTGCTCCAATCACTTATGGCCTTACCATGAAATGACACAGGAAGCTGCACACCTGCTGGAATTCGTCCTCGGGTATCCCGCAGTGCAGCAGGACCGATCGCAACAGGGAGATGTGGTTCATATAGATGGTGTAGTTTCTCTCCTGAAAACCAGATACTTGCAATTAGTCCTGATGGGCTTACCCAAGATAATCATATCAACACATCCCTTTACTCCACAGATGCTGCCTGCCCCGCTGAATTACTCCAGCATTTTGCGCCTATCAATACACGGTAACGCAGCCGTAAGGTTGATGCCTTACAGCGCCAGAGACCCGGGCTCCATCCCGACTACGGGCACTGTCTGTATGGAGTCTGAACCTTCTCCCCGTGGGTTTTCTCTGAGATCTTTTGTTTCCTCCCACACTCCAAAGATGTTCAGGTATGTAAGTTAATTGGCTTGGTATCAATGTAAATTGTCCCACGTGTGTGTAGAGTAGTTTTAAGGGCCTGTCCCACTGTACGAGGTAATTCAAGAGTTCTCCCGAGTTTCCCCTGATTCGAACTCTGAGAATTACGGTAATAGCCGCCCGTAGGTACTCGGGGCTCTCGTGGACATTTTTCACACTGTTTAAAAAAAACTTCCCGAGCTTACCGCGTTTCCTGAGTGCCTGCTGTAAGCGTTACGAGCCGTTAAGAGACGTCCACGAGCTCCGACGTACCCGCTACGTACATTCTACGTACTTAACACGAGTTTGATTTTTTTTTTTTTAAACTCGGGAGAACTCTTGGGTAAAGTCGTATAGTGGGACAGGCCCTTTATTAGTGTGCGGGGATCGCTGGTTGGTGCGGGCTCAGTGAGCCGAGGGGCCCCATTTCAAAGCTGTATCTCTAAACTAAACATTATAATCCTGGTGATGTTAAAAAAAAGAAAGGAATGACTGTTTGTGACTAGTTTTCCTTCAAGTTCTTTCCTTTTTAATATTAGTGTGGCAAATTCCCATAGAATTGTTCATTTAAACTTTCACTTCTCTTGCATGGGTTTCCGCAAGCTAGTTATTTAAAGCAATGAAACTCACAACATCAAAGCAGGCTGAGAGCTCGGTTACAATTCCCTCTTGCTATGGCATATAATATCAATGGTAAATGTAGAGGCTATTCAGAGAGTAGATCTGGCGTGCGATGAACAGTAAAGCTCGTCAATGCAAATCCACTACAGCAGTATCCGTGGCGTATCAAGCCTTGCTAATTTGATTGAGTTTTTATCTGACGAGCTGACAAAGGTGATCGGTGAGGTTGGGCAGTGGATGTGGTCTGCATGGATTTTAGTAAAGCATTTGATAGATTCCCTCGTGGTCAGCTGATGCAGAAGATTAAGAAGCATGAGGCATGTTGACTTGGTTGTCTGGATTCATGCCACAGTCAAACAGTGTGAAAACGGGCCCTTCGGCCCAACTCACCTATGTCCCATCTAGGCTAGCCCCACCTGCCTGCGTTTGGCCCATATCCTTCTAAAGCTTTCCTATCCATGGACCTGTCCAAATGCCTTTTAACTTGTGATAGTACCAGCCTCAACGAACTCCTCTGGCAGCTCGTTCCATATACCCAACACCCTATGTGTGCACAATGTATCCCTCAGCTTCCAATTCAATCTTTCCCCTCTCATATTATACCTATGTCTCTGTTTCTTGATGCACCTACTCTGGGTAAAAGGCTATGTGCATCTACCCAATCTGGTCCTCTCATGATTTTATGCCATCTATATGATCACACCTCATCTTCCTGCGCTCCAAGGAATAAAGTCCCAGCCCGCTCAACCTCTCCGTATAGCTCAATGCCTCGAGTCCTGGCAACATCCTTGTAAATCCTCTCTGCACCCTCTCCAGCTTAACAACATTTGTTCCTGCAGCAGAGCGATCAAATCTGAACACACGACTCAGAATGTGGCCTCACCAACGTTTTGTGTAACTGCAACATGACCTCCTGACTTCTATACTCAATACTCAGATCGATGAATGCCAATGCGCTGAAAGCCTTCTTGACCATCCTAGCTACCTGTGATGCCACCTTCATAGATGATGTGCCTGCACTCCGAGATCCCTCTGTTCTACAACACTTCCAAGAGCATTGTGAAGATCCTGCCTTGGTCTGATTTATAACTGACTTACCCATAAAAGACAGAGAGTGATGATGGATGGGTGTTGTGTGTAGGAAGGAACAGCAGATGCTGGTTTAAATCCCAAGGTAGACTCAAAGTGCTGGAGTAACTCAGCGGGACAGGCAGTATCTCTGGAGAGAAGGGATGGGTGACGTTTTGGGTTGAGACCCTTCTTCAGGCCAGGTTACTCTGTTTGAAGATGTGTGACCATTGGAGTCACGCAGGAATCTGCCCGGGCACCTCTGTTGTTTGTGATGTGTAGCCGACTCAGAGCCAACTTTGGCAACACAGTCGTGAGTGCACAAGGAGTAGAGCAGGGGACTGAGAACGCAATCTTGCGGGGTACCAGCTTTGAGAACTTCTGTGGAGATGGTGTTGTCAACTATCATGACTGGTGTTCTGCGGAGAGCAAGATTTGTTCACGACCCCTCGACCTCACTGTAT
The DNA here is from genome assembly GCA_035221665.1 of Okamejei kenojei. Taxonomy (NCBI): domain Eukaryota; kingdom Metazoa; phylum Chordata; class Chondrichthyes; order Rajiformes; family Rajidae; genus Okamejei; species Okamejei kenojei. The sequence goes on from CM069139.1 coordinate 82,711,938, forward strand.
TTGTGCACGCAACAATAAGGTCGATCTGGAACAGAGAACAGGACAGCACAGGAATGGGCACTTGGGTCCATGTCTGAGCCGAGCATGATTCCCAACTGAACTGATCGCATCTGCCTGCATACGATCCATATCCCTTGGGTTCACATGTGCCTACCTAAAAGCCTCTTAAATGACACTAATGTATCTGCCTCCACCACCCAGAGGCAGAGCTGTAGACGGGTACATGCATTTTAGTAAGGCATTCGACAAGGTTCCGCTTGGTAGGCTGCTCTGGAAGGTTAGATCCCATGGGATTCAAGGAGAGATAGCTGAATGGATAGCAAATGAGCTCCATGGAAGGAAGCAGAGGATGAAGGTGGAAGGTTGCTTCTCGTACTGGAGGCCTACGACTAGTGGTGTGCCTCGGGGATCCGATGCTGGGCCCGTTATTGTTTGTCACCTACATCAATGATTTGGATGAGAATTTACATGGCATGGTTTGCAAGTTTGCAGATGATACAAAAGTGGGTGTTCTTGTAGATAGTGAAGATGGTTGTCAAAAATTGCAGCAGGATCTTCATCGGTTGGGCAGGTGGGCTGAGGAATGGTTGATGGAATTTAACACAGAAATGTGAGGTATTGCATTTTGGAAAGTATAACATGAGCAGGACCAGGGAATGGAAGGGCTCTGGGGAGTGTTGTGGAGCAGAGGGATCTAGGAGTACAGGTGCATAGTTCACTGAAAGTGGAGTCGAAGGTAGATAAGGTGGTCAAAAAGGCTTCTGGCACATTGACCTTCATCAGTCAGAGTATGGAGTATAGAAGTTGGGAGGACATGTTGCAGTTGTATAAGACGTTGGTGAGGCCACATTTAGTGCTCAGCTTTGGGCATCATTTTATAGAAAAGATATTGAGCTTGAAAGGGTTCAGAGAAGATTTATGAGGATTTTGCCGATACTAGAGGGTTGAAGCTATAGGGAGAGGTTGAATAGGCTGGGACTCTATTCCTTTGAACGCTGTAGAATGAGGAGTGATCTTATAGAGGTGTATAAAATCATGAGAGGAATAGATCAGGTAGATACACAGAGTTTCTTGCCCAACGTTGGGGAATTGAGAACCAGAGGATATAGGTTTAAGGTGAGGGAGGGGGAAAGATTTAATAGGAATCGGAGGGATAACCTTTTCACGCAAAGGGTGGTAGGTGTATGGAATGAGCTGCCGGAGGAGGTAATTGAGGCAGGTACTATCGCAATGTTTAAGAAACATTTCAACATGTACCTGGATAGGACATGGTTTAGAAGGATAAGGGCCAAACGCAGGCAGGTGGGACCATATGTCTTCTTTACCACTCTATCTCCTTGTGTTTACACAAAGTGGTGGTGGCCTGGTACACGTTACTAAAGTTGGTGGTGGAGGCAGATCAGAGTAGGGTTGCCAACTTTCTCACTCCCAAATAAGGGATGAAGGTCAAAATACGGGACAAATTTCCGACGGCAATTCGTTGACCGACTCGGCCGTGGCTGGGTGAATGAGTTGGCCCGGGTGCTGGACTGCACACAAAGCCTGGCCGGCGGGCCAGCTGAGGGGTTTTGACCCGGGCCGCGCGACATTGTGCGCAAAGCCAAGCACCCCATCCAGCTCAAGAACGGATGATCGGCCATGAGGAGGTGGTGTCGGCGGTAAGCGAAGGACCAAAGGTGGACATCTGGCCGGGCTGCCGACCGACGGGGCCATGGGCGAGGCGCTGCTGCTGCTGCTCTACATGGTACCGTCCCACCGACGGGGACACGGGTGAGGTGGGGCCGGACACGGCGCTCCGACCCGACCGTCCCCTCGACCCGAGTAGTAGCAGTCAAATATACGGGGCAAGGGCGGTACCGTATGGGACAAACCAATTTAGTCCAATATACGGGATGTCCGGGCTGATATGGGAAAGTTGGCAACCCTAGATATGATAGTGGTGTTTAAGAGGCTTTTAGATTGGCACATGGAACTGCAGGGAATAGAGGGTATATCGATCACGTGCAGGCAGAGGTGATTCTCTCTGACCACAATTCTCCAACACTCTCTCTCGCTGCTCCCCCTCTGCGATGCTCCATTCCCTTTAGTCTCTCGTTTTCACACCTTACCCTTCTATATCTCCGTGTCTCCCTCTCCCCTGACTCTCAGTCTGAAGAAGGGTCTCGACTAGTGGGAGAGTCATAGCCTCAGAATAAAAGGATGTTCCTTTAGGAAGGAGACGGGGAGGGATTTCTTTAGTCAGAGGGTGGTGAATCTGTGGAATTCATTGCCACAGAAGAGTGTGGAGGCCAAGTCAATGGATATTTTTAAGGCAGAGATAGTTTCTTGATTAGTATGGATGTCAGGGGTTATGGGGAGAAGGCAGGTGAATGGGGTTAAGGGGGAAGATAGATCAGCCATTATTGAATGACGGAGTAGACTTGATAGGCCGAACGGCCTCATTTTGCTCCTATTACCTATGACTCGAGATGCTGCCTGTCCCGCTGAGTTACCCCAGCATTTTGTGTCGATCTGCGATCCATTTATTTTGTCATCATGTTGCAGGCCAAACTTGGCATCATGTTCCTGTGCTGTGCATGTTCAGTCTGCGGTATTTAAAAAAAAAAGGAACATGGACTGGAAGAGGTTACGGACTAGGAAGTGAATCCCAACCTGCAATACAGGAAACAACTGGATGATCTCGGCAATGGTGTGGATGACCTCCGCGTCTTGCAGCAGATTGCTGGTGATTGGTGTAACAATATCAAATGCACACGTCAAGAGTTCTTTAGGGTGGCAGGGGTACTGCTTCCGAGGTCTGAACACCCTTTCAATACAGTACCTAGGGAATAAGCAACACATACGATGCAGTCAACACGCCGTTAAAACAAAGTCTGAAGAAGGGTCTCGGCCCGAAACGTTGCCTATTTCCTTTGCTCCACAGATGCTGCCTCACCCGCTCAGTTTCTCCAGCATTTTTGTCTACCTTCGATTTTCCAGGCATCTGCAGTTCCTTCTTAAACACTTTGTGTACTCTCCACAAGTTCCTATCGACAATTTTATGAAAGGAGGGAGAGAGAAAACAGGGAATTATAGACCAGTTAGCCTTACATCGGTAGTGGGGAAGATGCCTGAGCCGACTATTAAAGATATTATAGCAGCGCATTGGGAAAGCAGTGACGGGATCGCATCGGTCAAAGTCAGCTTGGATTTACGAAGGGGAAATCATGCTTGACTAATCTTCTAGAATTTTTTGAGGATGTAACATGTGGAATGGATAAGGGAGAGCCAGTGGATGTGGTGTATCTGGACTTTCAAAAAGCCTTTCACAAGATCCCATGCAAAAGATTTGTGTGCAAAATTAGAGCACATGGTATTAGGGGTAGGGTATTAACATGGATAGAGAACTGGTTGGTAGACAGGAAGCAAAGAGTAGGAATTAACGGGTCTTTTTCAGAACGGCAGGCAGTGAGTGACTAGTGTGGTGCTGCAAGGCTCAGTGCTAGGACCCCAGTTATTTACAATATACATTAACGATTTAGACAAGGGAATTAAATGTGACATCTCCAGGTTTGCGGATGACACAAAGCTAGGGTGGCAGTGTGAGCTGCGATGAAGATGCAATAAGGCTGCAGGGAAACTTGGATAGGTTGGGTGAGGGGTCAGATACATGGTAGATGCAGTATAATGTGGATAAATGTGAGGTTATCCACTTTGGTGGCAAGAACAGGAAGGCAGATTATTATCTGAATGGTGTCAGATTAGGAAAAGGGGAGGTGCAACGAGACCTGGGTGTGCTTGTACATCAGTCACTGAAAGTAAGCATGCAGGTACAGCAGGCAGTGAAGAAAGCAAATGGCATGTTGGCCTTCATTGTGAGAGAATTTGAGTTTAGGAGCAAGGAGGTCCTACTGCAGTTGTACAGGGCCCTGGTGAGACCGCACCTGGAGCATTGTGTGCAATTTTTTTGTCTCCTCATCTGAGGAAGGACATTATTGCTATTGAGGGAGTGCAGTGTAGGATCACCAGGTTAATTCCCGATAAGGTGGGACTGTCATATGTTGAAAGAATGGAACGACTGGGCTTGTATTCACTGGAATTTAGAAGGATGAGAGGGGATCTTACAGAAACATAAAATTATTAAGGGATTGGACACGCTAGATGCAGGAAACACGTTCCCGATGTTCGGGGAGTCCAGAACCAGGGGCCGCAGTTTAAGAAAAAGGGGTGGGCCATTTAGTACGGAGATGAGGAAAAACCTTTTTACCCAGAGAACTGTGAATCTGTGGAATTCTCTGCCTCAGAAGGCAGTGGAGGCCAATTCTCTGGATGCTTTCAAGAGAGAGTTGGATCGAGCTCTTAAAGATAGCGGAGTCAAGGGATATGGGGAGAAGGCAGGAATGGGGTACTGATTGTGGATGATCAGCCATGATCACAGTGAATGGTGGTGCTGGCTCGAAGGGCCGAATGGCCTGCTCCTGCACCTATGTCTATTGTGAATGGTGCATGAATGGTAATGACAAGGTCAGCCTTTAACCAAATCCTCACTCCACAAATTTACACAGGAACTGGCCAGGAGAAAGGCTCATCACAGTGGGGTTTAGATACAGCGTGGAAACAGGCCCTTCGGCCCACTGAGTCCACACTGACCCCCCGCACTCCAGTATATCGAGCACGTGCGCCAGACTTTGGACTTTTTGTAATTGGCATCAAAATATGGCGACTCGTTCATTTGTGATCTGCGCAAAAAAAGAATTTGACTGTAAATCGCTATTCAAGCATTAAAACTACCCTGCACACACCAAGGACAATTTACATTTTACACCAAGCCAATCAACCCACAAACACGGACGTCTTTGGAATGTAGGAGGAAACCGAAGATCTCGGAGAAAAGCCCACACCGGTCACGGGGAGAAGGTACAAACTCCGTACGGACAGCAGCCACGGCCGGGATCGACACCGGGTCTCTGGCGCTGCAGTCGCTGTGAGGCAGCGACTACCGCTGCGCCACCGTGACGCCCTTTTTTTGTGTAAAATATTTTTTATTAGAAGTAAATACATATTAAGAAGAAATAATATAAAATCGAAAAAAAAGGAAACATATTATTCGTCACATACATTCTTAATATTTTTAAAATTTACGGTCATTCTTACTTATGCTTCTATATTTTTTATTATTTTATAACAGTAGGAAGTAAAGAGAAATAATAAAAAGAAATAGAAATAAGAAATAAATTAAAAAATCAGTAAAATGAGTGGAGTAGTAAGCAAGATATTCTTCATTGGAGATATATTCGTGGTCTATTGTATATAATTCTTCATCCATTCCTTCATTCAGGCTTCAGCCAGGGCCTCAGGCCTTCGTATTCAATAAATGGAGACCATATTCCTCTGAATTGATCTAACCTGTCCATTAGGACAAGTCTTAATCTTTCCAGGTGAAGTGTCTCCAACATTTCTGTAATCCACATTTTAATTGTGGGGGATGTGGGACCTTTCCAAAATCTTAGTATTATTTTTTTACCAATTATTAAACTATAACCAATAAAAATTATTTGTTGTGTTGTTAGTAGCTGATCCGTTTCTAATATTCCTAATATAATTAATTTTGAGTCTGGAATTAAATTTGCATTAACTACATTCGAGATTCGTGCCGCCCTTTTAAGTCCAGCGAGGAAAGCGCAGCTTTCAATATACTGTGAAGCAGCATTTTGGGGAGAATTGTGCTCATTTGATTATTGTGGTACACCAGTCAATATTCAATAGTGCTTTATTTATCACATATGCAACTGCAGAGTGAAATTATTTTTGGATCTATTATACATCCGGGCACGGCCATTATTCTAAGTCCAAAATCCAGTCGTAAAATGGAATCCAATTTACACCAAAGGGTAATTAAATTGGAAGGAACCGAAGATAGACACAATACGCTGGAGCCAACTCAGCGGGTCAGACAGCAGCTGTGGAGAAAAGGAATAGGTGGCGTTTCAGTTCACCTATTGAAGGGTTTCGACCCCAAACGTCACCTATTCCTTTTCTCCAGAGATGCGGTCTGACCCGCTGAGGCACTCCATTTTTTTGTGGGTCCATCTTCGGTAATTAAATAAGTCCCGTCCAATGAAATAATTTTATGTCATGTCTCCTAAAATCATTTCCCACCCCTCATCCAATAGTGGGAGAGTCTAGGACCAGAGGTCACAGCCTCAGAATTAAAGGACATTCTTTTAGGAAGGAGATGTGGAGAAATTTCTTTAGTCAGAGGGTGGTGAATCTGTGGAATTCTTTTCCTCAGAAGGCTGTGGAGGCCAAGTCAGTGGATATATTTAAGGCAGAGATGGATAGATTCTGGATTAGTACGGGTGTCAGAGGTTATGGGGTGAAGGCAGGAAAATGGGATTAGGAGGGGGAGATAGATCCGCCACAATTGAATGGCGGAGTAGGCTTGATGGGCCAAATGGGCTAATTCTACTCCTATTCCTTATGACCTTATGATCAACTCTTCTTAACTCACGTAAAGGGCCTGTCCCACGGGCGCCATTTGCGCGTCATTATTTACGCGTCACGTGATGCGCGCATGTTGCGCATTATGCGTGCGTGGTGACGTAGGCAGTGACGCATTGTCGCGCGCGGCACCCCAGGATTTTGGGATGTACAAAATCTTTGCGCGCCATCTGCGTGACGGGCAAATGAGGCCCACGTGGGACAGGCCCTTAAGACCCCATACATGAGCTTGGACAGTGAATGACGGCAGGGTATTGAGCAACAGGGGCATCATGTGCCAATCTGATCATGTCATCGCATTAGCTGTCCCACAGGCACATCACACAGGACTAACCAGCAAGCAGAACACCAGTCAACGTCACCTTTCCGTAACCCAAGTGAGGCGAGGCTAGTCAGTGACCAGAGTCATCTGACTTGGCACCAACTAGGAGACTAACTTGGTCGTCACATTTCAGACACGCAATGGACCCCCAATTGTAAAATCCGAGCAGCTTCAGTAAACTCACCTTTTTAAATTGGTGATGTTGTTTCTTGCCACAAACCTTGCAAACGGCACCTTAACAAAGAAGGTGAAAAGCACATGTGTAGTCAAGACCAACTCTTGCCTTTGGGGTATTTGCCTTATGGTCTAAATTAAACATTCGGAATTTTCTATTGTTAAGTGGCAGCTTTGAATTTTTCTTTGCATACACAAGCCCCAACAATATTTGAGGGTTGCGGGGAGACTTGATAGAAGTATATAAAATTCTGAGGGGCATAGATAGGGTAGAAACCCAGAACCTTTTCCCCTGGGTTGAAATGTCCAACACTGGAGAGAATAGTTATAAGATGAGAGGGGAAAAGTTTAATAGAGATTTATTTTTTTTTAGTTTAGAGATACAGCACGAAACAGGCCCTTCGGCCCACTGAGTCCGCGCCGACCAGCGATCCCCACACACTAACACTATCCTACACACACTAGGGACAACTTACAATTTTACTGAAGCCAATTAACCTACAAACCTGCGATATTTTGGAGTGTGGGAGGAAACCGGAGCACCCAGAGAAAACCCACACAGGTCACGGGGTGAATGTACAAACTCCGTACAGTCAGCACCGGTAGTCGGGATCGAACCCGGGTCACTGGCGCTGTAAGGCAGCAGCTCTACCGTTGCGCCTCCGTGCCGTGGTTGTGGGGCAGGTTTTTTTTTGCAGAGGGTGGCGGGGTCTGGAATGCTTTGCTGGTGGTGGTAGTGATAGGATATTGGTGCTTAAGAGGCTTTTGTTTAGGCACATGGAAGAGCAGGGAGGGGCATGGATCATGTACAGATGAGATCAGTTCAACCATGCATCATGCTCGGCACAAGCTTTGTGGGCCGAAGGGCCTGTTCCTGCGCTGTGCTGTTCTATGTTCTAAACCAGGACATGCTGGAAACAATCGCCAGGAGAGGCAGCATCTGCGGAGAGACCAGTGCATGTTGAGAGATAAAGGGATGTTGCAGGACCGGGATCCTTAGTCAGAACTGAGGAGAGATTTCTGACCTGAACTATACTTCATTTTCCGCATATACTGCCTGGTCACAGATGTAATGCTTGGGATCTATGAGGCGCTGGTCAGGCCGCATTTGGAATACTGTGAGCCAACAGTCTGTCTGCCTTTCCCTTCTTTGTGTTTTAATTGTATGTGTTAAATGTATGTTTTTAGTGGTCTTTAGCTTGTTTAATGTGGGCGGGGTGGAGGGGGCGGGGAGATTGGGGGAAACTCTTTCTAATGTCTTACCTCAACGGAGATGCGATTTTATTCTGTATCGTATCTCCGTCCGCAGTCTAACTTCGAGTAGACCTTTATTGAGAGCTCTACTGCGGTCGCCTGTGGACTTACCATCTAGGCAGGGGCAGAAATCTCGGGGGGGGGGGGGGGGGGGGGGGGGGGGGGGGGGCAGGGGAGACACGTGCCTCCCCCCCACCCCCATTTTTTGTAATGCGGATTTTAAAACTCGGTGAAATCTCCGCTTTCCGCGAGACAGTGCGGGTGGGACTGCTGATCGAGGGCGCCGATTGGACGAGAGAGACGTCAGTCAGCAGGCAGTGGTGGGGGGGACCATGATGATTCAGCGCGATGATTGGAGGAGGGAGGTGTCGGTCAGAAGCGGTAGGGGGGTGGGACTGTGGATAGAGTGCGGTGATTGGAGAAGGTAGACGTGCCCAGGTCATAGGGTCACAAATGAAAAAAAATCTCAGCAGCCCTGGACACAGACCTGCATCTCACCCGCAGCCAGGATTGATCCCGGGTCTCTGGCGCTACAATCGCTGCCGAACCGCCACTGAACCATCCCCGTCACCCCATGAGTGCCCCCCCACCCCCCACGCCTGGGGGTGGCCAGAGACGTCGGGAGTCAGACGGGGAGGGGTGCCCCCAGGCCCACAGCCAGCGCAGAGAAGCAGCGCTAAACCCAGCTCAACTCTACCTGTCCCGCCAGGTTAACCTACAGCCCTGCCTGGACTTGCGGGAATGACGGCCCAGGCTTACAGCCAGCGTGGAGAAGCAGCGCTAGCTCCACGGCTCCGGATTGGTGTCCCGTCAGTCCAGGCAGGGCTGTAGGTTAACCCGGCGAGACAGGCAGAGTTGAGCTGCATTTAGCTCTGCTTCTCCGCGCTGGCTGTAAGCCTGGGCCGTCGTTCCCCATAATTACCGTCCACAGGGCCCACGGCTGAAGCCTCCAAAGCCGTGTGTGCGTGTGTGTGTGTGCGCGTGCGTCTGCGTGAGCATGCGTGTGAGTGTGCGCGCGGCTGCCAAGAAATTGTGTCCCCTCGATTCCCCGCCATGTTTTGATAGAGATTTCCATGCCTGCATCGAGGAGTTGGTGGCTTTTGCCAAGGGTCGAGCTCCAACCGCAGGTGCTTGTGGACTTAACATCACGGAGCCCGCGGACTCTGGTCAGAGACAGACTTCGATCGCCCCGACAGGGGTGTTTCGTTCGCTCCGACGCGGGGGCTTCGACCGTCGGCTGCGGGAGCTTTGATCTCCCCGACAGATTGTTCGACTGCCCCGAACACGGGAGAATAAAGAGGAAGAAGATTGGACTTTTTGCCTTCCATCACAGTGAAGAATGTGGGGAATCCACTGTGGTGGATGTTTATGTTAACTTTTATGCAGTTGTATGTCTTGTTGTGTTTTTGTTTCGTACGAAACAATGGTAATTCGCATATCACTGTACCTTAATTGGTAGATGTGACATTAAAAGACCTTTAAAACCTTTGAAACCTGGGCCCCATATCTGAAGATGGATGTGCTGGCTCTGGAGAGGGTCTAGAGGGGGTTTACAAGAATGATTCCAGGAATGAGTGGGTTAGCATATGATGAGCGTTTGACAGCACTGGGCCTGTACTCATTGGAGTTTAGAAGGTTGAGGAGGGACCTCATTGAAACTTACAGAATAATGAAAGGCATAGATAGAGTGGATGTGGAAAGGATGTTTCCACTGGTGGGAGAGTCTAGGACCAGAGGTCATAGCCTCAGAACTAAAGGGCGCTCTTTTAGAAATGAGGTGAGGAGGAACTTCTTAGTCAGAGGGTAGTAAATCCGTGGAACTCATTGCCACAGAGGGCTGTGGAGGCCAAGTCAGTGGATATTTTATACGGCAGAGATAGACAAATTTTTGATTAAAACGGGAGTCAAGGGTTTTGGGGAGAAGGCAGGAAAATGGGATTAGGAGGCAGAGATCAGTCACGATCGAATGACGGAGTAGACTCGATGGGTCGAATGGCCTAATACTACTTCTATAACGTGAACTGCCAGCAATTTCTGCTTTTAAGCCATCAGTGTAATGACATTAACTAAACTGAGAAACATTAAAATGCCATAAGGGTAGGAATACAGGGGAAATAAAGTACATAAGTAGCCACTCAGTGTTCTTGGCGAATTACCACACGCCATTCACATAGGTTACACGTGGTCAATAGAAACACACGGCTTACCCTCAGGTCATGTGGAAGCATGACCAACATTCCACTGTGGTCCATGAAGTGCGCTACTTCACAATTCTCAAATAACTTTTTGTTCTTTGGCATAAATAGCTGTGTATTTAACCAAGTGGCACCTGCAAAGAGAGTTTAAATGCACAGACTAAATTACACACTTGCAAAGTCAGGAACATTGAGGGAAAAGGGGACAGGTGGTAAGGATTGTCGCAACGCGTGGTTATTCAGGACTTCAGTGCGTTGGTCTGTTGGGGGAGTCCAGAGCCAGAGGTCACAGTTTAAGAATAAGTGGTAGGCCATTTAGGACTGAGATGAGGAAAAGCTTTTTCCACCCTGACAGAGTTGTGAATCTGTGGAATTATCTACCACAGAAGGCCAGGTCACTGGATGTTTTCAAGAGAGAGTTAGATATAGCTTTTAGGGCTAACTGAATCAGGGTATACGGGGAGAAAGCAGGAACGGGGTACTGATTTTGGATGATCAGCCATGATTATATTGAATGGCGGTGCTGGCTCGGAGGGCCGAATGGCCTACTCCTGCATCTATTTTCTATGTTTCTATGGTCAGGTTGGGTAATAGCACAAAGAACCAAATAGCACAGGAGGGTGTAACTCGTGCCAGATGATCCATGATGGGACTTCAGTGGAGCTATTAATCTCATTATCCTGCACTTTTCCCACAGCCCTGAAAATGTATTTCCTTCAGGCGTTTATGTAATCTTAAAATCAAAGTCAGTAGACTTCATTTTTTTGGACCGCTGGCTAAATATCTTTAATCTATGTCTTCTTATTACTGATCCTTCTTTTAATAGAAACATGTTTATCTTTGCCGAAGGTAGACACAAAAAGCTGGAGTAACCCAGCGGGTCAGACAGCATCTTTGGAGAGAAGGAATGGGTGACGTTTCGGGTCGAGACCCTTCTTCAGTCCAAGTCAGGGGAAAGGGAAACAAGAGATATAGACGGTGGTGTAGAGAGATATAGAACAAATGAATGAAAGATGTGCAAAAAAGTAACGATGATAAAGGAAACTGGCCATTGTTACAACCAAATTTGAAAAGGGGTCTGTCCCACTTTCACGACCTAATTCACAACCTCTGCCGAGTTTGCCCTTGACTCATACTCGCAGCATGGTCGTCACAAGGTCGTGGGAGGTCGTAGGAAGGTCGTGATTCTAGTTGTAGGTATATCGTGGCACAAGTAGGTCGGGGCGTTTTTCTGGCCTGATCAAAAATGTCCACGCGTAAAAAAGGGCGTGAATTAGGTCGTGAACAGGCCCTGAAGACACGATTTCCCACACCTAAAACAATCCTGACTATCCCTAATTAACCCCTGTCCTTCCAAATGCATATATACAGTAGCTTAACTCTTAAAATCCCACTCAGTAATGCTCCTACCACAGCTGTAGGGCCTGTGTCTTTCCGAATTATTTTAGCATTATATTACAATCACTATTGCATGGAAGCCCCCAAGATTACTTCCATTTTCTGCCTTGCACAAAGCAGCACAGAACAAGAGTCAGAAATGTACTCCACACAGGCTCTGTTTGGGTGGCAAGGCCAGCAGCACAATCAAGGACGAGTCGCACCCTGGCCACTCCCTCTTCTCCCCTCTCGCATCGGGCAAAAGGTAAAGAAGTGTGAAAACGCACACCTCCACATTCAGGGGCAGTTTCCTCCCAGCTGTTATCAGGCAACTGAACCAAAGACAGACACAAAAAGCTGGAGTTACTCAACAGGACAGGCAGCATCTCTGGAGAGAAGGAATGGGTGACATTTCGAGTCGAGACCCTTCTTCAGACATCAAACTGAATCATCCTACCTCAACCAGAGAGCAGTGGTGAACTACTATCTACCTCTTTGGTGACCCTCGGACTATCCTTGATCAGACTTTGCTGGCTTTACCTTGCACTAAACATTATTCCCTTATCATGGTACACAAAAGTGCTGGAGAAACTCAGCGGGTGCAGTAGCATCTATGGAGCGAAGGAGATAGGCAACGTTTCGGGGCGAAATCCTTCTTCAGACTCTTGATAGGCAATGTTTCGGGCCAAAACCATCCTTCGGACCCTTATCATGTACCTGTACACTGTAAACGGCTCGATTGTAATCATGTATTGTCTTTCTGCTGACTGGTTAGCACGCAACAAAAGCTTTTCACTGTACCTTGGTACACGTGACAATGAACTAGCTAAACCAAGGAGGGTCTCGACCCGAAATGTCACCAAGTCCTTTTCTCCAGCGATGCTGCCTGACCCGCTGAGTTACTCCAGTTTTTTTGTGTCTATCTTCTGTCTAGGTGTTGGTGGGCTGATTACATAGTGGATCGGGTAGAGTTGGCACACATTGTAAAACTTTGCCCTTTCCGTTCCTCTTTGTGTGTTGTTTCAGGGTAGTTAAATCAAAGGAATAAAAAATGGAATCAAATGTTAAGCCTACTGTACCTAATTGAAAAATAGCTCTCCTTCTTAAACTCGCCTTTGAGCTCAGTCCAGTATTTCACCGCCCGTGTATGTATCCAAATACTTTTTAAATGTGGTGACAGTTTCTGGTCACTATCTCCTTTTCAGACCAATCCTTACCCCTTTCATCCTTCAATCAATCTAAATCCCCTGGTAATTCCGCCTCTGCTCGGAGCAAGAAGCCCTATTTAATCTATCCTCGGGCGGTCACGGTGGCGCAGCGGTAGAGTTGCTGCCTTACAGCGAATGCAGCGCCGGAGACCCGGGTTCGATCCCAACTACAGGTGCTCGTCTGCACGGAGCGTGTACGTTCTCCCCGTGACCTGCGCGGGTTTTCTCCGAGATCTTCGGTTTTCTCCCACATTCCAAAGCCGTACAGGGTTGTGGGTTAATTGGCTTGGTAAATGTAAAAATTGTCCCTAGTGTGTGTAGGATAGTGTTAATGTGCGGGGATCGCTGGTGGGCGCCGAAAGGCCTGTTTCCGTGCTGAATCTCTAAACTAAACTAAAAAAAGAAAATCTCAAATATTATACACCTCAGAGATGGGGAGTGATGGAAACAAGACTGGATGCAGTGGAAATATCCCATCAGCCAGAAGGTTTTGCCTGCCAGCTATCCAGAACACAGGGCTGTGTGGAAACAGAACAGCCTATCTTCCATGGAGCCTTAAGACCTAATGAATTGAATACTTTATTGTCACATGTGACAAGTCACGGTGAAATTCTTTGCTTGCGTACCCAAGGTATGCAAATAGCTGCCACGTAAAGGGCGCTGATAAACTTACAGAGTATCCCACGTCAGGTCCACCCTTGTTCTACCCCTACCCCCCACCCCTCCTTCAACGCGGTTCCTCATGCCAGGTCCACCATTGTTCTCCCCCCCCCCCCCCCCCCAGCCCTCACGGCAGTCCCCCCACTTTATTTCCCCTTCTCATAGAGTCATAGAGTGATACAGTGTGGAAACAGATCCTTTGGCCCAACTCGCCAACAATGTCCCAGCTTCATTAGTCCCACTTGCCTGCGCTTGGTCCATAACCCTCCAAAACTGTCCTGTCCATGTACCTGTCCAACTGTTTTTTTTAAACAATGGGATAGTCCCTGCCACAACTACCTCCACTGGCACCTTGTTCCATACACCCACCACCCACTGTGTGAAAACATTACCCCTCGGATTCCTATTAAATCTTTTCCCCTTCACCTTAAACCTATGTCCTCTGGTCCTCGATTCCTCTACTCTGGGTAAAAGACTCTGTACATCGACCCGATCTATTCCTCTCATGATTTTATACACCTCTATAAGATCTCCCGTCATCCTCCTGCACTACATGGAATAGAACCCAGCCTACTCAACCTCTCCCTGTAGCTCACACCCTCTAGTCCTGGCAACATCCTCGTTAACCTTTTCTGAACCCTTTCAAACTTGACAATATATTTCCTATAACATGGTGCCCAGAATTGGAAACAATATTCTAAATGCGTCTGTCTGAAGAAGGGTCTCGACCCAAACTTCATCTATTCCTTCGCTCTATAGATGCTGCCTCACCCGTTGAGTTTCTCCAGCATTTTTGTCTACCTTCGATTTTTCCAGCATCTGCAGTTCTTTCTTAAACAATTCACTGGGGTTTAGAAGGATGAGGGGGGATCGTATAGAAACATATAACATTATAAAAGGACTGGATAAGCTAGGTGCAGGAAAAATGTTCCCAATGTTGGGCGAGTCCAGAACCGGGGCCACAGTCTTAGGCCATTTAAGACTGAGGTGAGAAAAAATGTTTTCACCCAGAGAGTTGTGAATTTGTGGAATTCCCTGCCACAGAGGGCAGTGGAGGCCAAATCACTGGATGGATTTAAGAGAGAGTTAGATGGAGCTCTTGGGGCTAGTGGAGTCAAGGGATATGGGGAGAAGGCAGGCACGGGTTATTGATTGGGGACGATCAGCCATGATCATAATGAATGGCGATGCTGGCTCGCAGGGCCAAATGGCCTCCTCCTGCACCTATTTTCTATGGTTCTATGTAATATTCTAAATGCGGTCTTACAAACGTCTTATTCTCCCCCCTCCCCCCCCCCCCCCCCCCCCCCCCCGCACCTCCACTCATAGCGAAAGTACATGTTAATGTAAAACAAGGCAGCTTATGCCAGGCACAGCACACTGGAGTTCAGTGAGGTGGCACCAAGGATGGGGTTTGATCAGTGGATGTGGACAAGGTCATGACAATGTCGTTCACTCACCGTGCCTTTTGAATACGCGACACACAGTCTCCCAGACAAACTCCTGCACCATGTTGTGCTGCAATGTGAAACTGCCCTGAGGACAGAAAATCCCGTTACAATTTTGGACAGAATTGATTAAATTACAATCTGAACCACGTTTTCCACCGCCTCTGCGGAACAAAAAGAAGAGAAACCACCGCGATGAAAGTTTGCTCGCTTTTGTACAATTCACAAGGAACACAAAGGTGTAGGGAGGAACCGCAGATGCTGGTTTACACTGAAGATAGACACTAAACGCTGGAGTAACTCAGCATCTCTGGAGAACAGGAATAGGTGATGATTCAGGTCAAAACCCTTATTCAGACTGAGAGTGGGGCAACTGGAGGTGTGAAAAGATTCAGAACAAATCAGAGCTGGCACCGACGGCCAAGGAAAGGTGGAGCCCACAATGGTCCATTGTTGGCTGTGGAAGAGGTGATAACGAAGAGATATCTGGATGTGAACAGTGGAACTGGCAGGACGTCTAGGGTGGGGGAGGAGCAGAGAGAGAGAGAGAGAGCATGCAGGGATTGCTTAAAATGAGAGACATCAATATTCATGCTGCTGGGGTGGGCATAAGCCGCCCAAGCAAAATATGTGGTGTCTGTTCCTCCAATTTGCATTGGGCCTCACTCTGACAGTGGAGGAGGCCCAGGACAGAAAGGTCTTAAAGTGTATGGCAACCGAGATGTCACGTCGGCCTGGGCGGACTGAGCGAAGGTGTTCAGCGAAACGATCGCCCAGTCTCACTGATGTACAGGAGTCCACACCTGGCACAGCGGATACAGCAGATGAGGTTGGAAGAGGTGCAAGTGAACCTCTGCCTCACCTGACAGGACTGACCTGGATGGAGTCGAGGGAGGAGGTAATAGGGACAGGTGTTGCATTTCCTGCGGTTGCCGGGGAAGGTATTTGGAGAGGGGGGTGGTTTGGTTGGGATGGGATGAGTTGACCTGGGAGTCGCGGAGGAAACGGTCTCTGCGGAAAGTGGAAAAGGGTGTAGATGAGAAGATGTGACTAGTGGTGGGATCCCGTTGGAGGTGGCGAAAATGTCGGAGGATTATTTTGCTGTATGTGACGGCTGATGGGGTGGAAGGTGAGGACTAGCGAATGGGGAGGGATGGGGAGCAAGAGCGGAGCGGCGGGATATTGAGGGGACCCTAGTGAAGGCCTCATTTATGACTGAAGAGGGGAACCCCCGTTCCCTAAAAGAATGAGAACATCTAGGATGTCCTGATATCCTGGGCACAGACGGAGGAATTGGGGAGTGGGGATAGTCTTTACAGGAAGCAGGGTGGGAAGAAGTGCAGTCGAGATAGCTGTGGGAGTCAGTGGGTTTGTAATAGATGTCAATCGATAGTCCGTCTCCTGTGATGGAGACGGTGAGATCAGGAAACGGAAGTTAGATGCCGGAGATGGCCCAAGTGAATTTGAGTGCAGGATGGAAATTAGTGGTGAAGTTGTTGAAGTCCATGGGTTCTGCATGGGTGCAGGAGGTAGCACCGGTGCAGTTGTCAATGTAACGGAGATAGAGTTTGGGGACAGGGCCATGGTACGCCTGGAACAGGGATTGTTCGATGTGCCCACAGCTACGCCTTAAATTTAGAGGAAGTGGGGTTGGGTGAAGGAGAGGTTGATGAGGGTGAGGTCGGAATTTGACTGAAACGTTGCCCACTTTGTAGCAATTATGTTCTAGTCTCTAAGATTTTCTCTGCAAGATGAGAAGCTGAGGAGTCAAGGCTGGCAGTGAAGCATTATTTTACTTTTGAAGTACAGAGGCTGACAGACCCCTCAAATAAGCTCTGAACTGCATGGACTATTATTGTTATTATTACACAATTATTGTCTTTTTTTTTAAAGTGTGTGTGTGTGTGTGTATGTGCGTGTGTATATATTTATATACAGTGCCCTCCATAATGTTTGGGACAAAGACCCATCAATTATTTATTTGCCTCTGTACTCCACAATTTGAGATTTGTAATAGAAAAAAAATCACATGTGGTTAAAGTGCACATTGTCAGATTTTAATTAAGGTCATTTTTATACATTTTGTTTTCACCATGTAGAAATTACAGCAGTGTTTATACATAGTCCCCCATTTCAGGGCATCATAATGTTTGGGACACAGCAATGACATGTAAATGAAAGTAGTCATGTTTAGTATTTTGTTGCATATCCTTTGCATGCAATGACTGCTTGAAGTCTGCGATTCATGGACATCACCAGTTGCTGGGTGTCTTCTCTGGTGATGCTCTGCCAGGCCCGTATTGCAGCCACCTTTAGCTTATGCTTGTTTTGGGGCCTAGTCCCCTTCAATTTTCTCTTCAGCATATAAAAGTCATGCTCAATTGAGTTCAGATTGGGTGATTGACTTGGCCACTCAAGAATTGAACATTTTTTAGCTTTGAAAAACTCCTTTGTTACTTTAGTGGTATATTTGCGACCATTGTCTTGCTGTAGAATGAACCGCCGGCCAATGAGTTTTGAGGCATTTGTTTGAACTTGAGCAGATAGGATGTGTCTGTACACTTCAGAATTCATTATGCTACTACCATCAGTAGTTGTATCATCAATGAAGATAAGTGAGCCAGTACCTTCAGCAGCCATACATGCCCAGGCCATAACATCCCCACCACAGATGAGGTGGTATGCTTTGGATCTTGGGCAGTCCTTCTCTCCTCCATACTTTGCTCTTGCCATCACTCTGATATAAGTTAATCTTCGTCTCATCTGTCCACAAGACCGTTTTCCAATGCCTTTAATCAAAATTTTACGTTGGGAAGAGGTGATTTAGGCCCCATACGAACCAGCAGTGTTTTTCCTGCCGATATGGAGTTTAAATTCACCGCAAATGCAACGTTCCAATCGATCCACAAAATCCCATTCGCAAGATGATTTAAATGGCCATTAATTTACGGGAATTAAACACTAAACTCCTTCCATTTGGCCAATAATTTCATGACAATGAGATTTAAAAATCATGTTATATTGTGAATTCTTGTGTGAATGTTATTTGGACACTTAGGCTATTTAAAAATGTTAATCTTTTCTTAAGAAATGGATAGATGTTTAGATCTAGTAATTGAATTTTGTAATTAGCTACAATTAGGTAACTAACTAATTATATGCTTTAATTTCAGGTCATCCAAGTAAGATTGTTTCATATTTGTTTCAGAATGCTTCAATCTATAATAACTAAAAATGTATTTCAGTTCTCTTAATTTTTAAGAAAGTTATGGGCTTTTGACTGTCCTCGATCACAGCTTTTGTGTTAAGTCAATGGAAAAGCAATAGGGAACAAGATGCTAATTTCTGAGTATGAAAATGGCCATAACTTTTTTAATACTGAAGATATGAAAGTGAATTAGGTGTCAAATTACACTTCATTTTATGCTTTATCTGATGGGATAAATTGCAAGCTTTATTTTTTAAATCTCAAAATTTTGTAACATTGCTACTTAATGATGTTCCAAACAGTTGATTTTGGTAAGCCTAATGTTTGGCTGATGTCTCTAACAGTTTTATTCCTGTTTCTCAGTCTCATAATGGCTTATTTGACTTTCATTGGCACAACTTTGCTCCTCATGTTCAAAAACAGCAATAAAAGTTTCCAAAGGTGATAGAAAGACTGGAGGAAAGACTAGGTGCTGAGAGCTCTCTTATACCTGTATTAAGGAGGCAATTAAACACACCTGAGCAATTACAAACACCTGTGAAGTCATGTGTCCCAAACATTATGGTGCCCTGAAATGAGGGGACCATGTATAAACACAGCTGTAATTTCTACATGGTGAAACCAAAATGTATAAAAATACCCTTTAATAAAATCTGACAAAATTCACTTTAACCACGTGTGATTTTTTTCTATTACAAATCTCAAATTGTGTAGTACAGAGGCAAATAAATAAATGATGGGTCTTTGTCAGGAGAGGGCTGGTCCCCCAATTCAATATTCCACCTCTCCACCAATTCCAATATTGCTGGCCAGTGGGTGGGGGGGTTTCTGGAGCGCTAGTATGTGTGTTGTGGGTCAAAGGGGGCGGGTTTCCAGAGGACTAGTATGGACATTGTGGGCCGAATGGATTCTTGGGCTGGCAGCTCAGTCACTCTGGCCAGGCAGCATTTTAGAACCAATAGACACTCTTTCTGCAATCATTTTAGAATCAACAGCACTCTTTGTTCAAGCATTTTAGAACCAATAGACACTTTTTGCAAGCAATTTAGAACCAATAGAGACACATTTTGCAAGCAATTTAGAACAAATAGACACACGTTTTGCAAGCATTTTAGTACCAATAGACACTTTCTCCAAGCATTTTAGAACCAATAGAGACACTTTTTGCAAGCATTTTAGAACCAACAGAGATACTTTTTGCACGCATTTTAGAACCAATAGACACTTTTTGCAACCATTTTAGAACCACATTAAGGACACTCACAGTTGAGTAGACATGTGTTCAGTGCTATTCAGAGCTCAGAGAGACATGACCGTCTGGCTTGCTCCATCTTGCAGAGACTGAGGGAGGCACACCACTTCCTGGTTTTATAGTCCCTCCCCCTCCCTCCAGCAGGGGCAGCAGAGAGAATGGGGATTTTTTTTAAAAACATCAATATCTCTCTGATTTTTCATCGATGTGAAATATCCTCTGGTCCCGGAAGGCGGAGGGGGGCTCTGAGCGAGCTGGCCAAAAATGACGGCCGTAGGTGGCGGTGTTCTCTCGGAAATCACAGCACAGTGAGCCAAAAGGGGTCAAGATCAGACTTTTAGATATTTAGTTAGTGATATATATATATATATATATATATATATATATATTATATAGATATTATATATATTTAGATATATATATATAAGATGCTGGTTAAAAGAGAGAGTAGACACAAAATGCTGGAGTAACTCAGCGGGACAGACAGCATTGCGAGAGAGAAGGAGTGGGCGACGTTTCGGGTCGAGACAAAGAGTCTGAAGAAAGGTCTCATTCTTGAGAGAAATTCACCCATTCCTTCTCTCCAGAGATGCTGCCTGTCCGGCTGAGTTACTCCAGCATTTTGTGTCTATCTTCTTTGATATATATACACACATAAATATACACACATCCCCAATACAGAACTGATTATCTTTGGATCAATGGAAGATGGAAGCAAACTAACTATATTCCAAGAAGCTCTTCTTAATTACGGTTTAATAACAGCAAAAAAACTTATACTCAAATTCTGTTAAAACGCAACCACGGCAACGTTCAAAATGTGGATTTCAAATATGTCGGAAAAGCTACATCTTGAAGAAATGAGATTCCTCCTACTAGGCAAAGTAGACAAATTCTTAAAGACTCCTTTTTATCAACTTTTTACCAGCATATGGTGCAACATAACACAACCTTAGAAATTAAATGGTTCAGAACCGGGTGGGTGACGGATGGGCAAAAATACGAAGTAGGTAGGGAATTGAGGAATGCTGTGGAACAGAGGGATTTAGGAATAACTGTGCATAGTTCCCTGAAGGTGGAATCGCATGTTGATAGGGTGGTAAAGAAAGCCTTTGGTGTGCTGGCCTTTATAAATCAGAGCATTGAATATAGGAGTAGGGAAGTAATGTTAAAATTGTACAAGGCATTGGTAAGACCAATTCTGGAGTATGGTGTACAATTTTTGGTCGCCTAATTATAGGAAGGATGTCAACAAAATAGAGAGAGTACAGAGGAGATTTACTAGAATGTTACCAGGGTTCCAGCAACTATGTTACAGAGAAAGGTTGAACAAGTTAGGTCTTTATTCTTTGGAGCGCAGAAGGTTAAGGGGGGTACTTGATTGAGGTCTTTAAAATGATGAAAGGGATAGACAGAGTTGACGTGGATACGTTTTTCCCATTGAGGGTAGGGAAGATTCAAACAAGAGGGCATGACATGAGAATTAAGGGACAGAGGTTTCGGGGTAACGTGAGGGGGAACTTCTTTACTCAGAGGGTGGTGGCTGTGTGGAATGAGCTTCCAGCATAAGTGGTGGAGGCAGGATCGATTTTAACATTTAAAAGTAAAGTGGATAGGTATATATGGACGTGAAGGGAATGGAGGGGTATGGTCTGAGTACAGGTAGATGGGACTAGGGGAAAACAAATGGTCGGCACGGACTGGAAGGGCCGAGAGGGCCTGTTTCCGTGCTGTAATTGTTATATGGTTATTATATTATATAGGTAGATATCTCCTAATTTCTCTTTTCTCTACTTTCTCTTTTTCTTTCAATCTTTTTAGCTTTTCATCTCTGCTCTTTATTCTTTCGCTATCTGTTTCTACTCGCTTGTCTATCTATTCCGACACTCTTTATTTCTTTTTTTCTTTCACTGTTCTTTTATTATTAAATTAAAAATACGAAGTTGTATAAGAATGGTAATATGCATCTATGTATTAGGTACTCAAGTACCACACTATTGTACTTACTTCTAACAAAAAATAAAAATAAAATAAAATAAAATAGCGCGTGTGTGTGTGTGTGTGTGTGTGTGTGTGTGTGTGTGTGTGTGTATTTATACACACCAATTTTTCTTCTCTCGTTTATTATATTGTTTACAGTGTACTATGTTTACATATTCTGTTGTGCTGCTGCAAGTAAAAGGCCTGTCCCACTTGGGCATCATTTGCAGATGGCACGCAAAGATTTTGCACATCCCAAATTCCTGGGGCACCACTCGCGTCCGCACGGCACTGCCTACGTCACCATGCACACGTAATGCGCACCATGCGTGCGTTGTGACGCGTAAATGATGTAGCGTAAATGACGCCCAAGTGGGGTAGGCCCTTTAGAATTTCACTGTTCTATCTGGGAAACGTGACATCTTGACGGCATCTGGTTCCTACCTTATGAATGTCAATGTCGTAGGTGAAATCCATGGCAGGGGTGATGCGCTGAGAGAAGATCTGCGCCACCATTGTTCGGTAAGCCTTGCTGCTGTTGTTGGCCAGTGTGTGGTGCAGCATTTCGTGAAGCTCCGACTCCTCCATTTGGGGGGGCGGGAGGTGCTCGCTCTTCAGCAGCTCCACGGCAGTGGGGCGTTTGGCCGGGTCATGGTTCAGCAACCACCCGAGGATCAGCCTCTTTGACGAGAACAAACAAGGGAGCAAACGGGATATTAGGCCTTGTGCGCAACCCGTGGGACAACAGGAAGCTTGTACTGAGCCACCATGGAAACACCTCCGGCTCAATCCGCCAAAAACTACCTGATCACCCAGTTGCTAAATGCTCTAGCTCCCCCTCCCATTCCCACACTGACCTTTCAATCCTGGGCCTCCTCCACTGTCAGAGTGAGGCCCAGAGCAAATTGGAGGAACAGCACCTCATATTTTGCTTGGGCAGCTTACACCCCAGCGGTATGAACATTGACTTCTCTAACTTCAAGCAACCCTTGCATCCCCTCTCTCTCCATCCCTCCCAATTCCTAGTTCTCCGACCAGTCTGACTGACCCCTTGATTAAAGTTTTATCTCTGTTTGCTTCGTTGTCACCTTCCCCTAATTAACGATGATCTATTCTACATTTTCCTTGATCCCGTCCCCTTTGATGTCTCATGTTCACACCTTACCCTTCTTTATCTCTAGTCTTCCTCTCGCCTGACTCTCAGCCTGAAGAAGGGTCTCCACCCGAAACGTCACCCATTCTTTCTCTCCAGAGATGCTGCCTGTCCCGCTGAGTTACTCTGGCATTTTTTATGTCTATCTTCAATTGACCACTCAGCCATTCTAACTGTTCTGTTTGATGAGATCAAGACAAACTGGCAACAGAGCCTCCTCAGCCAACTTAAGAGAATTCCAAAGAGTCACGTCCCCTTTCTCTTGATCAGCCCTCACACCCATAACGTTTGCACAGATTATACTGGTATATAGAAACTGAAGAGTTCACAGATACTGGAATCTTGAGTTAAAAAACAAACTGGCCTTAAGGTCATAAGTGATAGGAGCAGAATTAAGTCACATCCTCCGAATTAAGGGATATTCCTTTGGGAAGGAGACGAGGAGGAATTTCTTTAGTCCAAGGGCGGTGAATCTGTGGAATTCTTTGCCACAGAAGGCTGTGGAGGCCGTCAATGGTTATTATTAAGGCAGAGATAGCTAAATTATTGTTTAGCACGGGTGCCAGGGGTTGAGAGGGAGAGGAGAAGGCAGGAGAATGGGGTTGAGAGGGAGAGATAGATCAGCCTTGATTGAATGACGGAGTAGACAAAGGGCCGAATGGCCTAAATCTGCTCCTATCACTTATGAACATGACTGAGATCAAGACCGCTACCATTCCAAAAGTGACCAATAAAGTGCGCCAAATCTGTATCTCTAAACAAAAATGTACAGGTTTGTAGGTTAATTGGCTTGATATAAGTATAACTTGTCCCTAATGTGTGCAGGACGGTGTTAATGTGCGGGGATCGCTGGTCGGCTCGGACTCGGTGGGCCGAAGGGCCTGTTTCCGCGCTGTACCTCAAACAAAAAAGAATCCCTGCCCCACAACCTACGAGCCAATGACCACTGACTGGTCACAACTGGACAAGCAGAGCTGAAGGACGTACCTGTTTGGAATAGTGTTCTTCGTCAAAATCTTCAGGAAATTCAATTGTTGGCTGGGAGAGAGGAAAAGTTTCAATCAGCAATATATCCTCATTGAACTAACATTTCACTTCCCTCTCCTGGGTACACTAGCACATAGTACTGGGATTGGTTTATTATTTTCATGTGTACTGTAAAACTGTGTTTGGTGACGGGCCTGTCCCACTTTCACGACATAATTCACGACCTTTTTACTCGTGGACATTTTTCGTCATGTTGAAAAAAACGCCCCGACCTACTTGACGCCACGAGTACCTACGACCAGCATCACGGCCTGCTCCGACCTACCCACGACCTCGTGACGCCCGTGCTGCGAGTATGTCTCGGGCAAACTCGGCAGAGGTCGTGAATTAGGTCGTGAAAGTGGGACAGGCCCTTGAGCTATCCTGGCAGATCATGAGTACAAAAGATAAAATGAACAGAGGGCAGAATATACTGTGCATAGTTTCGGGAAAAGTGCAGATAAATAAGAAGTACGAGTGCCACAATGGGGTAGAATGGAAAATTAGGAATACAGTGTCATTATACACGAAGTCTGTTCAAAAGTCTGAAGACAGTGGGGGTGAGGTTATTTAGTTTAGTTTAGAGATTAAGCACGGAAACAGGCCCTTTGGCCCACCTAGTCCACACGGACCAGCGATCCCCGCACTATTCTAGGGCAGTGGCAGGCTGGTTCTCTGGACACTTTCAAGAGAGAGCTAGGTAGGGCTCTTAAAGATAGCGGAGTCAGGGGATATGGGGAGAAGGCAGGAACGGGGTACTGATTGGGGATGATCAGCCATGATCACATTGAATGGCGGTGCTGGCTCAAAGGGCCAAATGGCCTCCTCCTGCACTTATTGTCCATTGTCTATTCTACACACACTAGGGACAATTTTACATGTATACGATTTAGTTTGGCAAATTCATTTGAGGTATTAGTATCACGGCTGGTGAATAGGACCCAATGAATTCACTCTCTGTTTTGGTTTCCACATGGAGTCACGACAGGTTGTCTGAAGAAGGGTCTCGACCCAAAACGCCACCTATTCCTTTTATCCAGAGATGATGTCTGACCCGCTGAGTTACTCCAGCTTTTTGTGTCTGTTTTCGGTATGGTCTGTCGGTTTAGTGTGTAAATTCTTCTCAGTGCATTAGTGATCTTAGCATGCTACAGATGGCAGGTAGGATGGCCGCATGCTCCTCCTGCTACGTGTGGGACGGCAGGAAGACTGTGGGGGCGGCATGGTGGTGCAGCGGTAGGGTTGCTGCCTTACAGCACTAAAGGCCCGGGTTCCATCCTGACTGCGGGTGCTGTCTGTACGAACTTTGTTCGTTCTTCCCGTGACCTGCGTGGGTTTTCTCCGGCTGCTCTGGTTTCCCCCCCCCACGCTCCAAAGACATACAGGTTTGTAAGGTAGTTCACCTGATGTAAACGTAAAATTGTGTAGGATAGTGTTAGTGTGCAGGGATCGCTGATCGGTGCGGGCCGAAGGGCCTGTTTCCGCGCAGTATCTCTAAACTAAACTAATGTCAGAGTTAGGAAACTGGCATCAGATGGGGCTTATGAGGATGAGAACGCGATTTGGAAAGAGCCCAAGCGGGTGTTTAGAAGGGACAAGAGAGACCATGAAAAGTCGGGTTAAGGAAAATCCCAAGGCTTTATATATGTTAATAGTAAGAGGGTGATGAAGGAGAAGGTAACACCATAGTAGGCCCCTCTCGGTCATGACTGACCATGGGTGATGCATCCTGGTCGGATGCAAGCCAGGGCGTTGTCATACGAAGGCCCATGCAGCACGTCCCCCCCCTCCACGTCGCTGGTCGATCCAAAGGAACAGCAGGGCCGTTACAGTTTGGCACCAGCGCCGTCGCAGGAGCTGCCAGAGCGAGGTTGTAGACAACGACGAACTGCCTTAGGGGCTCCGACTCCGGATTTTCTTGAGGTTTACTTCTGGAGCCTTTTCCATGACTGGATATGGCCACAAGGCAGTGGAGGTTTGAAATCAGAGTTTTCCCTCTCCTAGATGGACTGCCTTCCCAGGCTGACGAGCCCCATCTGCCCATTCCACCATTCCAAGGTAATGGAGAGAATCTATTTTTAATGTACGTGAGGTGTTAAATGAGAACCTATCATCTGTACTAATCAAGAAGGACTTTGAGGACAGTGAGTTCGCTGTGGGGAATACAAATATGCCCGGGCAGTCTGAGATAGAGCAGGAGCAGGAGGTGGTATACATTTATATGATCGTATATGGACACACTGATCTGTTCTGTAGTCAATGCCTACTATGTTCTGTTGTGCTGAAGCAAAGCAACAATTTCATTGTCCTATCAGGGACACATGACAATAAACTCTCTTGAATCTTGAATCTCGAGTCAAAGTCAATTTTATTTGTCACATGCACTCGAAGGTGCAGTGAAATTAATTTGCCAGCAGCGATACACTTAAAAAAAAAGGACACACAATGCACAATAGAATTTAACACAAACATCCACCACAGCTTTCTTCACCTTGGTGGAAGGCAACAAAGTTCAGCCAGTCCTCCTCCTCTGTTCAGAGAAGGAATGGGTGATGTTTTGGGTTGAAGCCCTTCTTCATGGTAGGATGATTGAGAAGATTAAGGTGTACGGGACTCACAAGGACTTGGTTGTATGGGTTCAGAGGGTTGGTTGTAGGAGACAGAGGGTTGTGGAAGGTAGATATTCTGTACTGGAGGTCTGTGACCAGTGGACTTTCGCAGGGTTCTGTGCTGTTTGTGATGTACAGATTTGCTGACGGTGAGTAAGTTTGCTGACGACAACAGAATTGGAGGAGTTGCAGACAGTGAGGAATGCTGTCAGAAGATGCAGCGGGATATAGACCAGCTGCAGAAAAGGGGCGAGAGGTGGCAGATTGTCTTTGGGCGATTGGATGTAAGGAGAGAGGATATAACAGCATTGATGTGCAGAGTGGTCTTGGAGTCCAAGTTCATAGCTCACTGAAGGTGGCAGCACAAGTCGATAGGGTGATAAGGAAGGCATATGGCAGGGGTGGGCCGCCTTGTTCTGCATAGGGGCCGGGACGCATGTCTGTGAGCGGATGGCGGGCCACATCTATCACGTGTACACACGTATCCCGCCCCCATCCCGCCCCCATCCCGCCCCGGATGGCAGGCATCAAATCACGTGGTCACAGAAGGTAGACAAAAATGCTGGAGAAACTCAGCGGGTGAGGCTGCCTCATGCAATCCTTGCATGCCCCACCCGCTGAGTTTCTCCAGCATTTTTGTCTACCTTTGATTTTTCCAGCATCTGCAGTTCTTTCTTAAACGTGTTCACAGAAGGTCCGCGGGCCGGATGATTCGGGGTTACGGACCGCATTCGGCCGTAGGTTGCCGACCCCTGGCATATGGTATGCTTGCCTTCATTGCTGGGGACATTGAATTTAGGAGTCAGGAAGTCATATTGCAGCTCCATAGGAGTTTGGTTAAGGGCCTGTCCCTCTATGCAAGTTTACCCAAGAGCTCTCCCGAGTTTAAAACCAAATCAAACTCATGGTAAGTATGTAGAATGTACATAGCAGGTACGTCGGAGCTCGGGACGTCTCTTAGCGGTCCGTAACGCTAACGGCAGGTACTCGGGAAACATGGTAAGCTCGTGAAGTTTTTTCAACGTTGAAAAATGTCCACGAGAGCCCCGAGTACCTACGAGCGGCTATTACCGTACTTCTCCGAGTTCGAATCAGGGGAAACTCGGGAGAACTCTTGAATTACCTCGTATAGTGGGACAGGCCCTTCAGGCCGCATTTGGAGGATTGCGTGCGCTTCTGGATGCCCCATAACAGGACAAACGTGGAGAGGGGTGCAGAGGCACTTTACCAGAAGGCTGCATGGATGAGAGGGTTTCAGCTACAGGCAGATGCTGGATACACTTGGATTGTTTTCTCTTGGACATCCGAGGTTGCAGAAGGACATCCATGGTTGCAAAACTGCAGATGCCGGAAATGTGAAAGGTTGAAGCGAGACTTAATAGAAGTATATCAAATTATAAAAGGTATAGACAGGGTAGACAGTCAGAACATCTTTCCGAGGGTGAGGAATGTCCAACCGTAGAGGGCATAGCCATAAGGTGAGAGGGGAACGTTTAATGGAGAGGTGGAGGGCACATTTTTTTACACAGAGAGTAGTGGGGCCTGAAACGCACTGGTAGGAGTGGTGGTGGGGGCATATACAGTAGTGGCATTTAAGAGGCTTATAGCTGGAAGTGCAGGGAATAGGGGATATGGATCATGTACAGGCCAACGACAGGCATCTGCAAATTACCATGGTGTGTAGGATAGGATACGGGTGATCGTTGATTGGCCCGGACTCGGTGGGCCGAAGGGCCTGTTTCCACGCTGTATCTCTAAACTAAACTAAACAGTCTCGGGAGAGGCTAGTCGGGAGCTCCAACGTCGCAGAAGGTTCACCAGCCCCGATGCGAGGTTCCATCGCCCGGCGCGGGGGAAACGCCCCCCCCCCCAATGCAGGAGCTGAACCCTCGATGTGGAGGGCCCGAACGCCGCCAGCTACAGGAGTCAAGATCGTCCTGTCCACGGAGGGCTCGAGGCCCTCGACCGAGGAAGAACAAAAGGAAGGACTTGAACTTTATTTTGCCTCCCATCTCAGTGAGGAATGTGTAGGAGTCACTGTGGTGGATGTTCATGTTAAAATGTGTTTTTGAGTGATTTGTTGCTCTTAGTTGTATGACTGACCTGGCCAATGAAGTTCCTCGTATGTTGCAAAACATATTTGGCGAATAAAATCTGATTCTGATTCTGATTTAACAGTTTAACATTTTGACCAGAATTGAAAACGCAGCCTAAGTATTTCTCCACGGCAGACACTTACCTGCCTCAGAGTTACAATCCATTTCCAATCTATTACAACCCCGTTGACGAAGAACAGGTTGTACCTACCTTTCGCAGTTTGCAGAGGACGGAAATTCTCTCGGCAGCAGTTGCCATGGAATAGTAGGACATCTCAAAGAAAATGATTCCCAAACTGAACAGGTCCACCTTCTGCAAGAGATGATAGCGAATCATCAACATCTACACACGGCAACAGAAGGAACATCATTCATTCGTCACACAGGCAATTCCAAACTTTCTTTTTTTTTTTTGAATCACCAAAGATAAGGACACAAAATGGTGGAATAACTCAGCGGGACAGGCAGCATCTCTGTGTGAGATTTCGGGTCGAGACCCTTCTATCCAAAGGTGCTGCCTGTCCCGCTGAGTTACTCCAGAATTTTGTGTCTAACTTTGGTGTAAACCAGCATCTACAATTCCTTCCTATAATTTGTTTTTTTATCATGTTATTTGTTTTGTGATTCCATTGATTCTGCTTTTCTTAATGTGCCATGCCTGACAATGCAACTCTATCCTTTAATTATTCTGAAGGGTCTCGACCCGAAACATCACTCATTCCATCGCTCCAGAGATGCTGCCCGTCCTGCTGAGTTAAGGGCCTGTCCCATTTACGTGTCCTTGGCACGCAAATTACGCGATCCCGTGGTCGCGTTGAGCCGAGACGGTCGAGCGAAGGTCGGGCGCGACTACACGCGTATGCACGGCCGTCTGGAGCGCGTGACGTCATTTGAAGACGGACACAAAGCTGGAGTAACTCAGCGGGGCAGGCAGCATCTCTGGAGAGAAGGAATGGATGATGTTTCGTGTCGAGACCCTTCTTCAGTCTGAAAGAAGGGTCTTGACCCGAAACGTCGCCCATTGCTTCTCTCCAGAGATGCTGCCGGTCCCGCTGGGTTACTCCAGCATTTTGTGTCCATCTTCAATTTTCTTGGCCCCGTTCTGGGAGTAGAAGTGGGGGCGGATCCGGACCGCAACGGCCGTGAGCCCCAGGCCGAGTTCGGCGATCGTTTGCCTGCTTCTGCTGCTGTCGGAGGTGAGCCGTTGCGTCGCACCAGGGCCTTGGGCCTGTCCCACTTTGGCGGTCAGTTTTTGGGTAAATTCAGAGCTGACATGTTGGATTTGCTTAAAGACCAGTTGATCAAACTGCAGGATCAGCATGTAAGGAGGAGAGATAAGGACGGCAAAGGTAAGGGAACTGTGGATGACCAAGGACATTATAAACTTAGTCGGGAAGGAAACTGAAGCACATGTCAGGTTTAAGAAGGTGGCATCAGACGGGGCTTATCAGGAATATACAGCGAATAGGAGCCAGAAGCGGGCCAAGAAATGTCATAGGCGAGTCAGATTATGGAAAATATCAACATTTTTAATACGTACGTTAAAAATAAGAGGGTGACCAGGGAGAAGGTAAGACCGCTCAGAGATAAAGGATTTTATGCTTGGAGTTGGAGAATGTAAGTGAGGTACTAAATGAGTACTTTGCATATGTATTCACAGAGGAGAAGAACTTTGAGGACAGTGAGATCAGTGTGGGGAATACAAATATGCCAGGGCAGTTGGAGATAGAGCAGGAGGTGGTGCTGAGACTCTTGAAGAACATTAAGGTGGATAAGTGCCCAGGGCCTGATGGGATCTATCCCAGGTTATCGAGGGAGGCAAGAGAGGAGATTGTGGGAACCTTGACGAGGATCTTTGTTTCCTCTCCAGTCACAGGCGAGGTCCCAGAGGACTGGAGAGTCAGTGGCCAATGTTGTTCCTTTGCTTAAGAAAGGAAGCAGAGAGAATCCTGGGAACAATAGGACATAGAGTCTCATTTCAGTGGTAGGGAAACTGCTGGAGAGAATTCTTCAAGATAGGATTTACTCCCATTTGGAAAAGAGTTATTAAAATGGACTGTTGCTAAGCACAGCCAAGAACAACATCTCCCAGTGGTGTATAGGTGTGGAGGTAGTGGTTGAGCAATTAATGTGGCATGAAGAGCTCAGAACTTTATCTACAGTTTCTACCCACAGCAGCAACACATTCAGGTGCCAAACTAATCACATCACAACAGGTTAGCGGACAGAAAATACATTAAAATAACGCAGTCACACATGGAGAGTAATGTTTAAATCAGGGGTGAGGAACCTGCAGCCTTAAGGCCGCATGTGGCCTTCTAGGCCATGAATTGTGGCCTTTTGAATGAATCTAAATTTTGTAGAACAAATCCTTTTATTTTTATCGAGGGTACACAAAAGGTTGGAGAAACTCAGCGGGTGCAGCAGCATCTAAGGAGCGAAGGAGATAGGCGACGTTTCGGGTCGAGACCCTTCTTCAGACTGGTCAGGGATCAGGGAAACGAGAGATGTAGACGGTGATGTGGAGAGATAAAGAACAATGAATGAAAGAAAGATATGCAAAAAAGTATGGATGATAAAGGGAACAAGCCATTGTAAGCTATTTGTGGTGTGAAAATGAGAAGCTAGTGCGACTAGGGTGGGGGAGGGAGATAGAGAGAGAAGGAATGCCAGGGCGCGAGGGCTGAGGGAGAGGTGGGAAGGGAAGGAGACAGCAAGGGTTAACAGAATTGAGAAAATTCAATGTTCAAGCCCAAAGGATGCAGACTCCCCAAGCGGAATATGAGGTACTGTTCCTCCAACTTGCGGTGTTGCTCACTCTGGCCATGGAGGAGGCCCAGGAGCAAGAGGTCGGATACGGAATGGGAGGGGGAGTTGAAGTGCTGAGCTACCGGGAGGTCGACTTGGTTACTGCGGACCGAGCGGAGGTGTTCGGCGAAACGATCGCCTTTTATTTTTATCAATATGTTTTTGTTCGTCTTTTATTATTTTAATTTTAATCTTAAAATTAACGTATTTAAAATTCCAAAGAGTAAAACTTCTAACTTCTACAGGTGCTCAATAGAGAGCATGCTGACCGGTTGCATCGTGGCTTGGTTCGGCAACTTGAGCGCCCTGGAGCAGAAAAGACTACAAAAAGTAGTAAACACTGCCCAGTCCATCATCGGCTCGGACCTCCCTTCCATCGAGGGGATCTATCACAGTCGCTGCCTCAAAAAGGCTGCCAGCATCATCAAGGATCCACACCATCCTGGCCACACACTCATCTCCCCGCTACCTTCAGGTAGAAGGTACAGGAGCCTGAAGACTGCAACGTCCAGGTTCAGGGATAGCTACTCCCCCACAGCCATCAGGCTATTAAACAACTCATACAACACTCTGAACATTAATAGCCCATTATAAGTTTATTTACACTTTATCAGTATATTTATTCATGTGTGTATATATTTATACAATGGTATATGGACACACTGACCTGTTCAGTATTCGTGCCTACTATGTTCTGGTGTGCTAATGCAAAGCAAGAATTTCATTGTCCTATCTGGGACACACGACAATAAACTCTCTTGAACTCTTGAAAAGAAGATTCAACTAAATAATCCTCCCCGACTGACGGCCACAATTAAAACATTAGTAAGTCATGAGGGCTATTTTAACACCTCATAATTTCATTCTAATGTGACTCTAGGGTCTAGAATGCAGTCACAACAAAGTCATTAAAAGGTTAGTTAACTGTAGAATTAACAAACATTTTTCATTTTCTTGAAATTAGTACATAGTAGGTAGATTTCTACAAAATTATGCACATTTTGAAGTTTATCTAATTGAAGTTTCTTGGAAGCGGCCTTATAAGATTACAGCTAACGTAATGCGGCATTCCTACATGAAAAGGTTCCCCACCCCTGGTTTAAACCATTCACAATGTGATAGGCCGTTTTCAGTGCCTCTCAAAATCAGTGTTAATGTTCCTTTCATACAGACACGATGCTTACCTGGTTGTAAATAGCCTTTGCGTTGCCTTGAACCTCTGGGCTCACATACAGGACAGTGCCAACCATTCCAGTTAAATTATCTGCAATTGACACAAATGCACAGCTGGTCACTTACACAAATCAAATTTAAAGTAGGACTTATAGAGACACAAGAGTCTGAACATGCTTTCATCTGGAGGAAAACACAAACTGCTGGAGGAACAGCATCTCATATTTCGCTTTGGGCAGCTTTCAACCCAGCGTTAATAAGCATGATTTCTCTAACTTCAAGTAACCCTTGCTTTCCCTCTCTCTCCATCCCTTCCCCCACCCTAGTTCTCCAATTAGTTTAACTGTCTTTCTGATTAATTTGACTGATTTTATGCCTCCTTGTCCCCCTCCCCTCAGCTAACAATGAACCATTCTGCATTTCCTTATTATGCTTTGATCTGTCATTTTCACACCTTACACTTTTGTATCTCTAGTCTCTCTCTCTCCCCTGACTCTCAATCTGAAGAAGGGTCCTGACCTGAAATTACACCCATTCCTTCTCTCCAGTGATGCTGCCTGTCCCACTGAGTTATTCTAGCATTCTGTGTCTATGCTGGAGGAACTCAGCGGGTCGGGCCAGAATCTGTGGAGTCAGACGGATGTCGCAGTTTCAGTCAAGACCCTGCATCAGGTCATCACATCTGATGGACAATCCCTCGCAATGAGATCCCCTTCCTCCAGGCTCTGGTTCATACAGGCAATCTCCCTTAAATCTCTCTCATTCTCATCCCGGGAATCAATTTAGGAAATCTGCAGTGATCCCAAGGTAAGTCTATCTTCCTGGGATATAGAGAACAAAATTGCATCCAGAAAATTAAATCTTGTCAAGTATGTGAACAGAATTAATACTGAACAGCCTCCAGCAGTAATATCAGAATCTGAATATTTCCAAGGAGCAAGCAATATACTGACTGCTTAAAAGAAGCAAGATTTCAATGAATTTAGGGCACAGTGGCGCAGCAGTAGAGATGCTGCCTCACAGCACCAGAGACCCGGGTTCGATCCTGACCACGGGGGCTGTCAGTATGGAGTTTGTACGTTCTCCCCGTGACCTGCGTGGGTTTTCTCCGAGATCTTCGGTCTCCTCCCACACCCCAAAGATGTACAGGTTTGTAGGTTAATTTGCTTTGGTAAAGATTGTAAATTGTCCCTTGTGTGTAGGATAGTGTTAATGTGCGGGGATCGCTGGTTGGCACGGTCTCGGTGGGCCGAAGGGTCCGGTTTCCACGCTGTATCTCTAAACTAAACTAAAACGGTAAAAGAGAACAGATAGTGACTCACTGCATGAATGCAATGTGAGAGGAATGCAAGGATCAAATAAGGGCATGCAGACAGCATAGGGTTGATAAAGTATGACATTAAATAAAAGTAATCAATTAAATAAAAGTTGAGAATTTACAAGGCAGTCATGGCTTACTTGAATCTTCACTAGACTTAAAAAAATATATCTGATTAAAATTTATATGATAGAAACAGCAAGCTAGATATTGTCAACTGTCCACTGAGAACAGGGTATAATGATATATGAAAACCAGACAACATTGGCTGGAGGGTCGTCTGACCAAATGCACTGCAGCCTCAGCAAATGCAGATAAAATGTGGGATTCGAGATGTATTGATACCATTTTAACATCTCCCCTAATTAGGGTTGCCAACTTTCTCACTCCCAAATAAGGGACAAAAGGTCAAAATACGGGACTAAATTCCCGACGGCAATTTGTCGGCCGTGGCTGGGTGGATGATGAGTTGGCCCGGGTGCTGGACTGCACACAAAGCCCAGCCGGCGGGCCAGCTGAGGAGTTTTGGCCCGGGCCGCGCGACAGCGTACACAAAGTCCGGCGCCCCATCCAACTCATGAACCGATGATCGGCCGTGAGAAGGAGGGGTGGTGGTGTCGGCGGTAAGTGAAGGTCCGAAGGTCGGACAGCTGGCCGGGCTGCCGACCGACGGGGCCACGGGCGAGGCGCTGCTGCTGCTGCACTCCATGGGCTGCACTACGTCGGGACGGGTGAGGCGGGGCCGGACGCGGCGCTCCGACCCGACAGTCCCCTCGACCCGAGTAGTAGTGGTCAAATACGGGACAAGGGCGGTCCCGTATGGGACAAACCAATTTAGCCCAATATCCCCTCCCCCTCATCCTCCCCCTCACCCACACACCCCCTGCCCCACACCCCCTCTCACCCACACCCCCCCTCCCTCACACCCACCCCCTCACCCTCCCCCACACCAGACAGATAAGAGTAGTGCAAGACTCAACTTAAGAAACATAGAAACATAGAAAATAGGTGCAGGAGGAGGTCATTCGGCCCTTCTAGCCAGCACCGCCATTCATTGCGATCATGGCTGATCGTCCCCAATCAATAACCCGTGCCTGCCTTCTCCCCATATCCCTTGACTCCACTAGCCCCTAGAGCTCCATCTAACTCTCTCTTAAATCCATCCAGTGATTTGGCCTCCACTGCCCTCTGTGGCAGGGAATTCCACAAATTCACAACTCTCTGGGTGAAAACGTTTTTTCTCACCTCAGTCTTAAATGGCCTCCCCTTTATTCTAAGACTGTGGCCCCTGGTTCTGGACTTGCCCAACATTAGGAACATTTTCCTGCACCTAGCTTATCCAGTCATTTTATAATGTTATATGTTTCTATACGATCCCCCCTCATCCTTCTAAACCCCAGTGAATTGTTTAAGAAAGAACTGCAGATGCTGGAAAAATCGAAGGTAGACAAAAATGCTGGAGAAACTCAACGGGTGAGGCAGCATCTATAGAGCGAAGGAATAGATGAAATTTTGGTCAAGACCCTTCTTCAGACAGACGCATTTAGAATATTGTGTTCAATTCTGGGCACCATGTTATAGGAAATATATTGTCAAGCTTGAAAGGGTTCAGAAAAGGTTAACGAGGATGTTGCCAGGACTAGAGGGTGTGAGCTACAGGGAGAGGTTGAGTAGGCTGGGTTCCATTCCATGGAGCGCAGGAGGATGACGGGAGATCTTATAGAGGTGTATAAAATCATGAGAGGAATAGATCGGGTCGATGCACAGAGTCTTTTACCCAGAGTAGGGGAATCGAGGACCAGAGCACATAGGTTTAAGGTGAAGGGGAAAAGATTTAATAGGAATCCGAGGGGTAGCTTTTTCACACAGAGGGTGGTGGGTGTATGGAACAAGGTGCCAGTGGAGGTAGTTGAGGCAGGGACTATCCCATCGTTTATTCCACAAATTCACAACTCTCTGGATGAAAACCTTTTTTCTCACCTCAGTTCAGTCGTAAATGACCTCCCCTTTATTCTAAGACTGTGGCCCCTGGTTCTGGACTCACCCAACATTGGGAACATTTTTCCTGCATTTAGCTAGCATTTTTCCTGCATTTAGTCCTTTTATAATTGTATATGTTTCTATAAGATAACCCCTCATCCTTCTAAACTCCAGTGAATACAAGCCTAGTCTTTTCAATCTTTCCTCATATGACAATCCCGCCATCCCAGGGATCAATCTCGTGAACCTACGCTGCACTGCCTCAATCACAAGGATGTCCTTCCTCAAATTAGGAGACCAAAACTGTACACAATACTCCAGATGTGGTCTCACCAGGGCCCTATACAACTGCAACAAACAAATCAAGTCAAGAGCATTTGATTGAATAAAATGGATTGAAAGATACGGTATGAAAACCGTCCCTTTGGCCGACAGAGTCAGTGCTGACCATTGATCATCGGTTCACATTAGTTCGATGTTATCCGATTTCCATTCCTTACAAAAGCCAATTAACCTACATACAAACCCGCATGCCTTTGGATGTGGGAAACCAGAGCACCCAGAGGAAACCCAGCAGTCATAGCGAGAACGTGCAAACTCCACACAATCAGCACGCGAGGTCACGATGAAGCCCGGATGCATGCCGCTCTGTGGTGGCAGTCTTACCAGCTGCTCTACTGTGCCACGCCTTGATGAAAGCCTGGTGCTTGCGGATGAAATTTTAAGTCTAGCATTAACTTGGTTGGACACGCAGGTCAATGATACAAAAGCAACAGAAATAGAATAGTGCGGCACGGTGGCGCAGCGGTAGAGCTACTGCCTCACAGCGCCAGAGACCCTGATCCGGAGTTTGTACGTTCTCCCCGTGACCTGCGCGGGTTTTCTCCGAGATCTTCGGTTTCCTCCCACACTCCAAAGACGTAAAGGTTTGTAGGTGAATTGGCTTGGTGTAAATGTAAAATTGTCTCTAGTGTATGATGTAGCGTAATGTTAGTGTGCAGGGATCGCTGGTCGGTACGGACAAGGTGGGCCAAAGGGCCTGTTTCCACGCTGTATCTCTAAACTAAGCTAAACAATACCAGGAAACACTCAGCAGGTCAGGCAGCATCTGTGGAGATAGAAACATTCTGGCTGATGTAAAGGTTATCGACCAGGAACATTAACTGTGTTCCCCTCTGCCTGAACTGCCACACGTTTCCAACATTCTTTGTATTTTAAATAATTGCAACCCTGCAACATGCATCTTGTCTACCTACACACATGCCAGTGCACTTTCCTATCATGGTGGGCCTTTGGTTAAATGAACGTGGACTATCTCAGCCTAGTTCCCAGCATTTAATTGCCCTTAGTGTTTAGTGTCTGCACTGTCAGTGGGTCACAGGGTGGAAACTGGAATCTAGAACATGAATCCTTCAGGGAGCTGCCTTACCTGTTGGGTCCGATTTAATAATGTCAAACGATCCACTTCCATTGACTTCCCGCTTGTTACCTTCCTGTGGAAAAGTATAATTGAAATGTGAACGTTTTAATTCTGGGTCACAGTTTTTCACTTCATATCAGTCAAATCAGTTTTATTTCAATCAGTGAATCAGTTTTATTCGTCACTTGCACATAAAGTGCAAGTGAAATGAATTTGGCGGCAGCGGTACAATGATAAAGAACACACAAAAACACGATAAAAATTTAACACAAACATCCACCATAGCATTCATCACTGTGGTGGAAGGCACAAAAATTGGCCAGTCCTCCTTCATTTTCCCCCGTGGCCGGGAACTCAACCCTCTGCGGGTGTCCAGATGAGTAGACAAGGTAAAGTCCAGGTAAGTCCTGAATCGGTGCCTCCCCAATGGAGACTGCGGCTTCAGGTTGGTGTAGACCGCAGGCCGGCGGTCGAAGATCTGAAGTCCCCGCCGTGCCGCAGCCGGAGGCACCGCAGACCGCAGGGCCGGCGGTCGGAGCACCCCTCCAGGGGTCCCCGGCGAGGGACCCCGCTCCTGATGTTAAGTCCCCGCCGCGCCAGGGCTGCCAACATTGGGTGAGAGTTGAGAGTGGGCGTAGGAGGCGTAGCGACCGAGCCTGGGGGGGTGGGTGTGTGGAAGGTGTGGGAGGGGGGTTGTTTTTGGTAGGGAGCTTTTGCATTTTTCAACTTGAAATTGTGCCATCTGGTGCATACTGTTGCGAGTCTTTTAACTTACACTTGAATGCAACATTTATGCTTCAAATTGGATTAGGTATGAGTAAGGTTAGGCTAAATTACATTCCTAACTACATTCCACAGTAGAGCCAGGATCTGATCAACAGGTGCAGCACATGAATGACCTTAGTATATTCATGTATGGAAATCAGATTATAATTCATGCCGTTATGCCAATATATAGAGAAACAAAACCCTAGAAACAAGGCAAGAGGAGTTGGACTTCCATCACTGTTCTGCACAAATAAATCAATCAACCTTACCCTTTGACTATAGAAACAAGACAAAAATAATGCCACATATTCAACAGTATATCGTTCAATGAAATTAAGATATATATGAAAAACATATATATGGAAACAGGCCCTTCGGCCCACCAAGTCCACACGGACCAGCAATCTACCTTACACCAGTCGTATCCTACACGCCACGGACAACCTACAAACCTACACTGCTTTCGGATGTGGGAGGAACCGGAATATCCAGAGAAAACCATGTGGTCATAAGGAGAATGTACAAATACTGTACAGACTTCACCCGTAGTCAGGATCCAATCTGGGTCTGTGGGGCTGCAAGGCAGCAACTCTACCGCTGCGCCACCGTGCCACTCCATTACATTATTTTTTCTGTAATATATTTATCATGGTGTCACGTCAATAAAGATGAACACTTGATTATAATTTCCGCCCTTAGTTGGATAACACACATCTCCAGTCATTGTGTTTTATGGCTGGTTTTCAACCTCTTCAATCTGAAGGTCTCAACCGGAACATCACCTATTCTTTCTCTCCAGAGATGCCGCATGTCCTGCTGAGTTATTCCAGCATTTAGTGTCTATCTTCAGTATAAACCACCATCTGCAGTTCTTTCTTACACTCTTTGTTAAGCGAAACAGGTCCTATTCTCATAATATTTATTCCTCAACTAAGTCTTTTCTTCACCTCCTTTGCTACAATCCCAGTTATCAAATCTTTCAAATGCGACAACACCCGGAGCGAGCGGAGACTTGGCGATGTCCAGGGAGAATTTCCCTCTCTCCCCCACCCCCCCTCCCCGGGAATACGGGCCGCCTAGATGCTCTGTGTCCAGCTGGGGTCCGGGGGAGGTGAGGGTCAGTGGCCCAGGGGCTCGGGGGTCCGGGGGAGGTGAGGGACAGAGACCCGGAGGTCGGGCATCGGAGCGGAGCTATAGCCCGAGATTCATCCCCGTGGCTCCGGAGACGGCACCGACCCCCCCACTCACCCGGTTCGCTCCTGGCAACTCCATGCGGTGTGGACAGAGCGGCCGACGGCCTCAGAGCCGCCGGAGGTGAGGGTGGGAGGTGTGTGCGGTGCCTTGGGATCGGGGTGCTGGGATCACCGCCGCATCTCACCTCTCACACCATCTGCACGGGAATGCGAATGCGGGTGAGGCAGCATCTATACAGCGGTAGACAAAAATGCTGGAGAAATGCTCGAGTCTGAAGAAGGGTCAAACTCAGACACCCACTGAGTTTCTCCGGCATTGTTGTCTACATTGCCATTTTAAATAGTGTGCGATGGGCTTAACGGGGAACCCGCCGACAAAAAAACTATTCTCATTGGTGAGTGGAGGAGTGTGACTTTATTTATTTATTCATATTTTTTTTTTTTAATTTTTGAGCGTGAGAAATTCTGATCAAAGAATTTTTATCGACTATTCTCTAATAATTGGGAAAAAATTAATACTAAAATTTTGGAAAGGCCCTGCATCCCCAACAATTAAAATGTGGAATACAGAAATGTCGGAGACACTTCACTTGGAGAGATTGAGACTTGTCCTTATGGATAGGTTAGATCTCTTCAAAGGGATTTGGTCTCCCAACATTAAATATTTACAGGGTCATAATGGTTCGGCGCGGGGACTTGACTGAGGCCTGAATATCTGAATGGATGAAGAAATACATATAATAAATCATGAATGTATCTCCAAGAACGGATTATTGAGTAATATTTTAATCTCCACCAAACTTTTCACATTTTCTTTTCTATTTTCTACTTTCTATCTCTATCTTTCTATCTTTAAGTAGGAAAAAAAGTATAGAAACATATTATATATATTCTTAATATTAGTATGAATATACATATTATTAGTTGTATGAAAATATTATAGATGTCTTAAATTTGTAATTATATATAAAATTGCGCATTTTCAAACTATATAATAATTTTGAAATATAAAGTTAATAATAATACAAACACTCTTAATATTATGAAAATATCATGAATATCATAGAAGTTTGGTTAAGATTGGGTATTATGTAGTTATATTAGGGGGGATTTGTATTTGGTAATTAGAAGAAATATGTATGGTATGAGAAGTATGAGTATATTGCTTATTTTAGGAATATACTACATACACTCCCAATTATACAAAATAAATAACCAGGAAATGTATAATGGATAACATTACAAATAACATAAACAGTATCAATTGATAATCAATATTATATAATTTTGTATATTATATAATTTTTAATGCCGCATAAGAGTGTACTCTGTATATATTGTTTCTATAAATAAAAAAAAATTTTTAAAAAATAAAATAAAAATTTTTGAACGTGAGAAATTCTGACATCAGCGTGAGAGCGTGAGAATTTACTCAAATGCGTTAGTCTCACGCTCAATGCGTGAGAGTTGGCAGCCCTGCCGCCACGCCCACGGTAGAAGTTGGCCGCGGGCCGGCGATCGGAGCTCTTCTCCTCTGGGGTCCCCAACGAGGGATCCCAGGTCCAGGAGTGTGGGTGGAGTGTCCGGCGCTGTATTCGCTGCGAGGCAGCAACTCTACCGCTGCGCCACCGTCCTTGTCCTTGTCCCATCAAGTGCATGTTAACCATCAGCCACTCAAGTACACTAACCCCATTTCATTCTACCCATATTCCCGTCAATGTCCCACGAATTCTACCACTCACCTACAAACATGGGATCATTTACTGTGGCAATCCTACCCAGCACGTTTTGGGAATGCAGGAAGAAACTCGATCTTCTGGAAGAAAACCTCCGCGGTCACAGAGACACCGCCATACAGAGAGAGCACCAGTCAACGAAACACCCGTGAAGGGAGGTGCCCACTTGCAAACCCCAATTTTACTTCGGAGTCACGTGAGTGACTACGTGAAGAACCCGCCTGGCGCTGGCAAACGGCATTACGTCGACGCTGACGGCAGAAAGCAGGAGCTGCACAGACAGCTCCTCGACAGCGGTAGGTCGGAACCGGCAGGTAAGTGCTGTTGAAAAAAATTTTTAGGACTAGGAAACTCCGTGCCTGGTGGAAACCAGGATTTTAAAGGTTTTAAAAACTAAACTAAAAGTTTTAAATTAAACAGATATACTCTGTTAAAATAACGGAGTTTTAAAAAAGAACGTCCCAGGGGAATACCCAGCGATCGGGACGAGTGATTAATTACGGGGGCCGGTTCCGATACTGGTACCGTTTAAAAATACGGGTAGAAAGGTTTAAAATGCTCCACAATTTTGGCAGGATATTTTAAAAGTCAGAAAGACTGTATTTTTAAAAAAGTTAATAAAAATTCGCGATATGGAGAAAATACTCCATAATATAAAAAGAGACTAGGATCACAGTACCCAAACAGTTCCCAAAAAAGACCCTGAGGGGCTTGAATGTACTAAAGACCAGGGTCACAGTACCCAAAACAGTTCCCCAAAAAAGACCCTGAGGGGCTTGAATATACAAAATATGGCTATGTGCCAAATTGAAAAAATAAAAACTCTGACCCTGGATAGGGTGGAGGAAGTCTCTTTGGATATAATTCCAAGTGGATCAGGGCTGCAAAAGACAGACCCTGCAAGTGGTGATGTGAATTATGAATGCACACCACAAATAAAATAAAAATAAAAGTGAGGCCGGGTGTGCCTGAGATAGCAAAAGTTTTGCTATATCTAAAGGAAGTGGTGAGGCTATGGAAAAACCTAGCTACCTACATTAATTATATGGTATCTCACCAACTTCAAGAATACGATAAAACTTTATGTTTTATTTAAATATCAATGGTTAATCCATTTATAAATATCCATGTCTCAAATATATGAGATATAAGAAATACAATTTCAAAGTTTCAAAATGGTGCAAATATGTAATACTTGCAATATAAAATAAATTGCCATTAGTTGTGGAGCTTAATAGAAAGAAATATATATAATTTACCGAATCTGCATCATAGGGTTGCAGATTAATACAAATCAGGATATATTAAACTCCTGATTATTATAGAATACCTGCCTTATGATAAATCAAAGATATTAATTACAAAAGAACAGACCACTGATCTTTAAACTTTGGGAAGGAAAAACTATGATCCAATAAAAATTTTGATTATGGATCAAAACAAAGACAAAGATCTTTTATCTTACGGTGAAAAAACTATGATCCAATGAAAAATGTGATGATGGATCAAAATAAAGGCAGAAGTGGTATTATCCAAACATAGCCTTATCTTAACCTATATAATTGGGGAAAAGAAGGCTTGATGTACGTTGAAGAGGTGCAAACATCTGGTTACAAAATAAGTCATGAAATCTCCAATTATGGGGGATTACAGGTGTATTATGATGGTTAAAACTTAATATAACTAAGGAGGATTGGTTCACCTGCATAAGGGGAAAAATTGATTTCAGGTTTGCACTCAAAAGTAAATTTTAAAAAGAAGGGGAACGTACATGTATATTATAAAATTACCTTAGTGTAAAGATTCATGGTATAAACCATACAATAATATCATTATTTACACTTTCACAGTGTAAGAAAATAGAAACATCTAGAACATGGAAAACTGTTGTGATTAACAAAGTGTTAATCAATATTGCAGGTGCTTGAAATTAATTAAAGTGGGTCAAGCTGTGCAAGTTAAAACTTGTCCAAACAATCAATCAGTTCAAGTTGTTAAACTGAACACTGAAGGAACAATATACTGATAAAAGATCAGCACTTGCACTAATGAGGTACATGGTATGGGTTATCTCGATTACATTTAAATTAGAAGAGACAAAGAGCAGCTGCAAATTAGTGCCTGCCATTACAAACCTGGTGCAAGGTAGGACTTGACCCATTACATAAAGCATATGCTCAGGCATTAATAAAATATTTTTAAATTACTATTCTGAATTCAGAAGTAATTTAAGCACCATAAGAGTGGGGAAAATTGTTCCATGATACAAATATGTATTATTGTTGTTGACATTTTTGTTCCTCCATTAGGTTAGGGGAAAATATAAATAAAGTTCCAAAAGAAGGAATACCAGAAGCTTATAGAATATGTATGCCTTGTGAAGAGGCTTATGCAAAATATCAAATGATACGTTATCATTATTAGTAATGTAAAAAAGATTCATAAGTTGCTTCAACTATAAAATTACAACTGAAGCAAGTGTTACAGATGATGTACAGCTTCTGTGAATGTTTGGGTAAAGATAAGAATATTATCTATTCTTATAACAATAATTGTACCAGGCAAACATAAATGATTTGTCCTAAGAATTTTCCAAACATTCGTATTAATTGTTGAAGTATAAGGAGTTATGGATAAAAAGATCGATTGTTTTATTA
Organism: Okamejei kenojei; assembly: GCA_035221665.1. Taxonomy (NCBI): domain Eukaryota; kingdom Metazoa; phylum Chordata; class Chondrichthyes; order Rajiformes; family Rajidae; genus Okamejei; species Okamejei kenojei. The sequence goes on from CM069139.1 coordinate 82,755,433, forward strand.
TGGAACTGTCCATGTCGTATCAAGATGAACAATACCACGGCTGTGGCATATGTTAACTATGGTCAAATTTGGGAGGAAAATATATTGTCATTATTTTGCATACTTACGATTAATCTGGTTGTATACAGATTAAATCACTGATTTTAAATATTTCTTGTGGGTCACAAGATAAGTCAAACAACAATTATGGGATTATCTAAGTAAACAGATGTGGTATGTTTTAAAGTTAGTCCACCTGTTTATCTCTAAGGAAGAGACAATGGTATCGGAAGAGAAACAAATTTGGGAAGAAAAACATATTGTCATTAATATGGATTACTTACGATTAATCTGATTGCATACAGATTAAATCACTGATCTTTCGAATATTCTTGTGGGTAATCTAAGAACAGTGAAGGTGGATGGTTTTCTCCAAATTACATGAGGAAAAGATTCTTTGTGTTCCTCATTTTTTGTTTAATAGGGCAGTGTCTGATGAATATGTAGCAGGACACTGCCAGAGGCATTTTGGTGGCCAATATGGGTCCTTTATGGTTCATTTATATTGTGTGATTTTGAACTGCTAGTGATAATTCATAATGGCAGTAATTTATTGAAGTCAAAAAAGGGGTCTCGACCTAGGTCGTTGCCTGTCTCCCTTAGTTGAGCGTTTTCCTGGAGTTATAGCACAAGTACTCTGTGTTTTAATTGTAATGTAACTCCTGTCAAAAACCTTTTATAATTTTAAGTACCTGCATTAGCACAAACTTCAATCTTTAAATCTGAGGAGTCGGAATATAGGAGCAAAGAGGTCCTTCTGCAGTTGTACAGTGCCCTAGTGAGACCACACCTGGAGTATTGTGTGCAGTTTTGGTCCCCTAATTTGAGGAAGGACATTCTTGCTATTGAGGGAGTGCAGCATAGGTTTACACGGTTAATTCCTGGGATGGCGGGATTGTCATATGCTGAGAGAATGGAGTGGCTGGGCTTGTACACTCTGGATTTAGAAGGATGAGAGGGGGTCTCATTGAAACATATAAGATTGTTAACGGCTTGGACTCGCTAGAGCCAGGAAACATGTTCCCGATGTTGGGGGAGTCCAAAACCAGGGGCCACAGTTTAAGAATAAGGGGTAAGCCATTTAGAACAGACATGGAAACACTTTTTCTCACAGAGAGTTGTGAGTCTGTGGAATTCTCTGCCTCGGAGGGGAGGCCGGATCTCTGGATCCTTTCAAGAGAGAGCTAGATAGGGCTCTTAAAGATAGTGGAGTCAGGAGATATGGGGAGAAGACAGGAACGGGGTACTGATTGGGGATGATCAGCCTTGATCAAATTGAATGGGGGTGCTGGTTCGAAGGGCCGAATGGCCTACTCCCGCACCTATTGTCTATTACAGGGTGAGATAAATTGTTTAGTTTAGATTAGAGATACAGCGAGGAAACGGGCCCTTTGGCTCAACAAGTCTGTGCTGACCAGCGATCCCCGCACATTAACACTATCCTGCGCACACTGGCGACAGTTTACATTTATACCAAACCAATTAACCTACAAACCTGTACGTCTTTGGAGTGTGGGAGGTAGCCAAAAATCTTGGAGAAAACCCACGGGGTCACGGGGAGAACATACAAACTCCGTACAGACAGCACCCGTAGTCGGGGTCGAACCCCCGTCTCTGGCGCTGTGAGGTGGCAGCTCCACTGCCGTGCAGCCCGGTGCAACCTTCCAACTTTTTGCAACTCTTGCCACCTATCATCATGCCTGATTTAGGGCATTTTGTGGGGGTGAATAACTAACTGATCTGCGCAACAGTTCCGATCTCAAAAATCTTTTTATTTAAAAACAAACATAAAATTTAGGATTAAAAAAAAACAAATAAAGAAAAAGAAAGTTTCCGGAAATGACACGGAAATAGCTAACATTAAACTCCTTTTAACTGACCAAGGCCCAATTTCTGGCGCTCCTGCTAAACTTAACTGTCCCAGTCCCATACTCCCATTAGAATGACTTGGGCCTTGTTTAACACACTACCTTTCAACTTACTGGATGTGGCATCCAAAAGAAAAGGTGAACTAAAAGTAATTTGGGGGATTAACAGAAAATAACATTCAATAATCTTGGAAATCTATCAGTCAGGCACCAAAGTCTTGGGTAGACAAAAATGCTGGAGTAACTCAACGGGACAGGCAGCATCTTAGGAGCAAAGAGAATTCCCACTCAGTTACTCCAGCTTTTTGCTCTTCGGTTTAAACCAGCAGTTCCTTCCGACACCAAGTCTTGGGCATGCCTGATTACTTGCTTGAAGGGATTAAAAGCAAGGTCTTGTAACCAGACATTTCCATTGTGCAGTTCAATTCAGTTCAGTTTATTGTCACGTGTACCGAGGTACAGTGAAAAGCTTTTGTTGCGTGCTAACCAGTCGGCGGAAAGACAATACATGATTACAATCGTGCCATTTACAGTGTATAGATACACGATAAGGGAATAACGTTTAGTGCAAGGTAATGCCAGCAAAGTCCGATCAAGGATATCACAGCTGAAGTAAGAGATGTTGCTGTCGGAGTGGAGATTTAAGAGTGTGGAGCGATTGTAATATGTGCTTGTAGATCTGTTTCTGTGGCTAGCACGTAAATAGTCGCCTGGGTTGGGACCCAGTTGGGTCGCCCTGGGTTGGGTTGTTTGGAATCAAGGAGAGATCCTTCATCCCAAAGTTAACACAGACCTAGACTCCTCCTCCAGCATAGACCCTTACAACCAGAGAGCAGTCCTAAACTACTGCCCACCTCGTTGGTGACCCTCGGACTATCCTTGATCTGACTATGCTGGCTTCACCTTGCACTAAACGTTATACCCTTATCATGTATCTCAGAGCTGCCAAGTTTTGTCAGAGCATTTCAGTACCTGAAAATCAGTACATTCTAGTACCTGAAAATCAGTATTTTGATGAGGAAATCAGTGTTTTTACGCGGTGCCATTTTGCTGAAAAAAACATTGTTTTTTACGTTCGGTCATACACATGTAAGATTACAAGAATGCATAACTTTGCTACAAATCTGACATGTCTATGACGCTCCTTACTCGACAGTGCATTCATTGCCATCTCTTTGTATACTGCTGTTTGAACGGCTGCTTCCTGCTTTTAGCACCAGATGACGATGTAGGAAGCCTCCCTTTCGCTCCCTCGCTCTCTCTCCCTCCCTCCCTCTTTCCTTCCCTCCCTCCCTCCCCCTTTCCTTCCCTCTCTTCCTCGCTCTCTCCTTCCCTCTCTTACTCCCTCCCTCCCTCTCTTTCCTTCTCCCTCCCTGAACAGTTTAGACAATAGACTGTAGACAATAGGTGCAGGAGGAGGCCATTCGGCCCTTCGAGCCAGCACCACCATTCAATGTGATCATGGCTGATCATCCCCAATCAGTACCCTGTTCCTGCCTTCTCCCCATATCCCCTGATTCTGCTATTTTTTAAGAGCCCTATCTAGGTCTCTCTTGAAAGCATCCAGAGAACCAGCCTCCACCGCCCTCTGAGGCAGAGAATTCCACAGACTCGCCACTCTCTGTGAGAAAAAGTGTTTCCTCGTCTCCGTTCTAAATGGCTTATTCCTTATTCTTAAACGGTGGCCCCTGGTTATGGACTCCCCCAACATCGGGAACATGTTGCCTGCCTCTAGCGTGTCCAAGCCCTTAAGTCTGTGACCCATAGCGCTATGTGGTATAGGCAATAGCGCTCCAGCTGGTAGCGCTATAATTAGAACCCATAGCGCTGTTCGTTTAAATTCCAACCCGCTAAATTGACAGCGCTGTTTAAACCTGTAGCGGGACAGGGGAGGTCATTTAAGACTGAGGTGAGAAAAAACTTTTTCACCCAGAGAGTTGTGAATTTGTGGAATTCCCTGCCACAGAGGGCAGTGGAGGCCAAATCACTGGATGGATTTAAGAGAGAGTTAGATCGAGCTCTAGGGGCTAGTGGAGTCAAGGGATATGGGGAGAAGGCAGGCACGGGTTATTGATTGGGGACGATCAGCCATGATCACAATGAATGGCGGTGTTGGCAAAAGGGCCGAACGGCCTCCTCCTGCACCTATTTTCTATGTTTCTATGACAGGCAGATCAAAGCTTACAAAAATAATCATCCAGATCTTGAAATTTAAAATACCAATAGATTTAATCTGCTATAATTTTTAGATTTCCAGTATGACTTTTTATATCCTTGCATTTTTTAAGCAGAAAGATGAAACAGGAAGTCGGGCTGATTTCTAAACAAATCCGTATTTTACAAAGCAAATCCGTACATCCGTATTCTTATCGCATTTCGGAAAATCCGTACTACTTGGCAGCTCTTGGTGTCTACACAATATAAATGGCCCAATCGTAATCATGTTTTTGTCCTCTCTGCTGACTGGTTAGCACGCAACAAGAGCTTTTCACTGTACCTCAGTACACATGACAATAAACTACATTGGAGAGGGTCAAGTTGCCATCAGGTGAGCTACTTCTGGCAGTCTACCACATGGTAATGGAATTATTTTTTAGGGATGGATGAATGAGGGCAAGGGTCACGTTAAAGAATTATGAAAACAAAAGCACTGTTAAAAGGTCAGAAATCTTTGACTTCAACATATATTTTGGAGCGTGCAATTGTGGTCTCCCCAAACCTATTCGAGCAAAAGCACGATTAGCCCACACAAAATATATCACTAATCTTGGATCACATCTTACACTGCATGCACGGTCCTTAAGAAACAACGTGTGTGACAAAGTCACAACTTACCATGTTAGCAAGGTGATCAGTGGCCAAACCAAAATCTCCTATTTTCACATGATCATAGGAATCGAGAAAAATATTAACAGGTTTCAGATCCCTATGGATCATTCCCTGAAACGAGAGAACAGAAAAAGTTGGTCAGAAAACACTGGCCCGAGAACATGTGTAGGAAAGAACTGCAGATGCTGGTTTGAACTGAAGATACGCACAAAATACTGGATTAAAGGGCCTGTCCCACTTTCACGACCTAATTCACGACCTCTGCCGAGTTTGCCCTTGACATACTCGCAGCATGGTCGTCACAACGTCGTAGGCAGGTCGTAGGTAGGTCGTGATGCTGGTCGTAGGTATGCGTGGCATCAAGTGGGTCGGGGTGTATGTTCAACATGATGAAAAATGTCCACGAGTAAAAAAGGTCGTGAGTTAGGTCGTGAAAGTGGGACAGGCTCTTAACTCAGCAGGACAGGCAGCATCTGTGGAGGGAAGGGATGGGTGACGTTTCGGGTCGAGACCCTTCTTCAGTCTGGAATCGGTGAAACAAATGGGCGTGTGTTCGTGTTGTATCTGAAACTAAAACACTATGTATTTTAAAGCATGGTTACATCTATGGCCCTCGTCAAACCAACCTGCTCATGGATATAGGCCAGTCCATCGAGGATTTCTCGGAATAACCTCCAAAGGCGGCTGGTGTCCTTGTACAGCCCTTGGTCGATTGTGTCTCGGAGAGTGCTTTTCTCACAGTACTCCATCTGAAACAGTCAGGGACAAGCAATTTGTATGCACGGCAGTATCATTGCAAGCTCAACACTTCAGATTCAAGTTATTGAGTAATCTATAAGATCAAGAGAGTCAAAGTAAAGTAAATTTTATTTATATAGCACGTTTAAATCAACTCGCGTTGAAACCAAAGTGGTTTCCATAAAATAAATAATAAAGTTTCCATAGAAACCATAGCTTCCATAGAATCCATAGAAAAAATTAAAATAAGAAAAATGGCACAACACATTATAGAATTCAACATGAACGTCCCCCCTAATATGAGGAAAGACATTCTTGCCATAGAGTGAGCACAGAGAAGGTTCACCAGACTGATTCCTGGGATGGCACGACTTCCATATGAAGAAAGACTGGATAGACTTAGCTTGTACTCGCTGGAATTTAGAAGATTGAGGGGTGATCTCATAGAGACTTACAAAATTCTTAAGGGGTTGGACAGGCTAGATGCAGGAAGATCGTTCCCGATGTTGGGGAACTCCAGAACAAGGGGTCACAGTTTAAGGATAAGGGGGGAGTCTTTTAGGACCGAGATGAGAAAATCGTTTTTCACACAGAGAGTGGTGAATCTGTGGAATTCTCTGCCACAGAAGGTAGTTGAGGCCAGTTTGTTGGCCATATTTAAGAGGGAGTTGGATGTGGCCCTTGTGGCTGAAGGGATCAGGGGGTATGGAGAGAAGGCAGGTACAGGATACTGAGTTGGATGATCAGCCATGATCATATTGAATGGCGGTGCAGGCTCAAAGGGCCGAATGGCCTGCTCCTGCACCTAATTTCTATGTTTCTATGTTTAAAGGGGAGGTCATTTAAGACTGAGGTGAGAAAAAACTTTTTTACCCAGAGAGTTGTGAATTTATGGAATTCCCTGCCACAGAGGGCAGTGGAGGCCAAATCACTGGATGGATTTAAGAGAGAGTTGGGTAGAGCTCTAGGGGCTAGTGGAGTCAAGGGATATGGGGAGAAGGCAGGCACGGGTTATTGATAGCGGACGATCAGCCATGATCACAATGAATGGCGGTGCTGGCTCGAAGGGCCGAATGGCCTCCTCCTGCACCTAATAGACTTGATAGGCCGAATGGGCTAATTCTGCTCCTAGAACTTATGAACCTCAGTGGGTTCCAGAATTTCTGGTGTTGTTATGGCGGTAGACCTGATAGAAATATATAAAATTATTATGAGAGCCAAACATGGGGAAGAGGGTCAGAACCTTTTCCCCCAGGGTGGGAATACAAAGACGAGGTGGAAGAGCTTTAAGGTGAGAGGGGCACTCTCACCAGCGCAATTGTTCAGACAGGACGCCACAGAAGCTTTATCTCACTATTGTGTGATGATTGTTGAAAAACCTTATGTTTTTTTTCTGCCTTCCTGGGACGTGTGGGCCTTTTGGGAAAGCCGGGGGAATTTTTATTGCATGAGTTTTCTCAGGAATTCTCCCATTCCCCGAACAGCACAGCGCATGAACAGGCCCTTTGGCCCACAATGTCTATGTCAAACATGATTCCAAGATAAACTAATCTCCTCTGCCTGCACATGGCTAAATAGTCCTCCATTAGCTGTATGTCCATGTGCCCATCTAAAAGCCTCTTGTAGTTTAGTTTAGTACAGAGATACAGCGCAGAAACAGGCCCCTCGGCCCACTGATCCACGCCGACCAGCGATCCCCGCACATTAACACTGCCCTACACGCACTGGGGACAATTTACAATTATACCCATCCAATCAAACCTACAAACCTGTGCGTATTTGAAGTGTGGGTGGAAACCGGAGATCCCGGAGAAAATCCGTGCCAACCAGCGATCCCCGTACACTGACACTATCTTACACTCGAGGGACAATTTACAAATTTTATCGGAGCCAATTAACTTTAAACTGTACGTCTTTGGAGTGTGGGAGGAGACTGAAGATCCCGGGGGAAACCCAAGCAGGTCACGGGGAGAACGTACAAACTCCGTACAGACAGCACCCGTAGTCAGGATGGAACCCGGGTCTCCGGCGCTGTAAGGCAGCAACTCTACCGCTGGGCCACCCTGCCGCTTTAAAGTGCCATTATTGTATCTTCCTCCACCACTACCCTTGGCAGCATGTTCCAGGCACCCAGCACTCGCTGAGTAAAAATACTTGCCACACACATCTCCTTTAAACTTCGCCCCCCTCACCTTAAAGTTATGCCACATCATCTCAGACTTTTTCACCCTGGGAGAAAGGTTTCGACTGTCTATCCTGTCGCTGGCTCTCATAATGTTAATATATTTCCATTAGGTCCACCCTCAACCTCCGATGTTTCAGTGAAAACAACCCAAGTTTGCCCAACCTCTGTCAACCGCCATGATATCACCAGAGGTTCTGGAAGAATGTGGATGATGTCAAGTGAACAGTAAGAGAAGGGGCCAGGCCTACTGTCAACCAAAAACAATAAATAATCCCAGCTGACCCAGCACACTACACAGCTAGCCAACTCTCGCCCAGGGTTGGCACACATTTCAGCTCAAGACCCTTTCTGAAGGAGGGGTCTCGACCAGAAACGTCACCTATTCCTTTTCTCCAGAGATGCTGTCTGACCCATTGAGTTACTCCAGCTTTTTGTGTCTGTCTCAAGTTGTGTTAATGTGACTGTGTGAAAAGGAATGGGTGACATTTCGGGTCGAGACCCTTCTTTAGACTGAGAGGCGGGGGAAAGGGAAACGAGGGATGTAGACGGTGATGTGGAGAGATATAGAACAAATGAATGAAAGATATGCAAAAAAGTAACGATGATATAGGAAACAGGCCATTGTTAGCTGTGGGCCAGGTGAGAACGAGTAGATTAGTTTAGTTTAGCGATACAGCGCGGAAACAGGCTATTCGGCCCACCATTTCCGCGCCGACCAGCGATCCCCGCACATTAACACTATCCTGCACCCACTAGGGACAATTTTTACATTTACCAAGCCAATTAATCTATAAACCTGCACGTCTTTGGAGTGTAGGAGGCAACTGAAGATCTCGGAGAAAACGCACGCAGGTCACGGGGAGAACGTACAAACTCCGTACAGACAGCGCCCGGATGGAACCCGGGTCTCCGGCGCTGCATTCGCTGTAAGGCAGCAACTCTACCACTGCGCCACCGTGAGTTAACAAGATGATTTTGAAAATGGTACGACTTGGGATGGGGGAAGGACGGAGAGGGGGGAATGGGAGGGTTACTTGGAGTTAGAGAAATCAATATTCTGAAGAAGGGCCTCGACCCGAAACGTCACCCATTCCTTCTCTCCAGAGAAGCTGCCTGTCCCGCTGAGTTACTCCAGCTTTTTGTGTCTATCTTCAAATATTCATACCACTGGGTTGTCAGCTGCCCAGGAGAAGTAAGAAGTGCTGTTCCGCCAATATAGAATAGTTACCTGAATGTACAAATAGTGCACAGTTTGTGGTGCTGGCACAGTCTCTGCTTTCGCTACTTTCTCATTGTTTGGATCCTTCTTACTGGTGGCTTCTCTGTTCTGTAGGTTAACAGATAAACACAATAGATTACCACATTGCAAGTCAAGCAGTGCGAGGTGTTAGCAAAATCAGAACACAAGCTGTTGTTAGCATCAGAAAAAAAACACATATTTGCAATAACTATAACATATTTGAAATAAACATACTTAAGTCACCTTCAGGTAGAATTGTTCCCAAGTCAGCACTCGCCCAAAAATCTTAGCAACGTAATATTGTGCTGTGTTTAGTTTAGAGATCCAGCGCAGAAAGTGTCTGTCTGTGGTGTAAACCAGCATCTGGAGCTCTTTCTTACACAAACCTTTCTTAACCTGTGACTTCAGTTCTGAATTCCCCCGCAGAAAGAAATATTCTCTGCACATCCACCCCATCGATTCCCCCCTCTGGATGCCCCAATCAAGTCACTTCTCACCCTTCTAAACAACAGTGGATACAACCTCTTCTCATGAAGGAGTTCATCCATTACAGAAATCTGAAAAACGTTGTCAGAGAGTGATACAGCGTGGAAACAGGCCCTTCCGCCCAGCATGTCCCCGCTACACTAGTCCCTCCTGCCCACGTTTGGCCCATATCCCTCCAAACCTGTCCTAACCATGTACCAGTCTAACTGTTTCCTAAATGTTGGGTTAGTCCCAGCTTCAACTATCTCCTCTGCAGCTCATTCCATACACCCCCACCCTTGGTGTGAGCCATGACTATGCCTCGCTTCCATTTATTGACCCATTTTACGTTCATGAGGCTCACTGCTCTCATACCTCTACCATGCTGTCCCAACACCCAGGTATCGAGCACTTCCATATCCTTGTATGCTGCCTCCTCAATCCCCTTGCATTCGCTTGGGCAGCTTACAGCCCAGCGGTAAGAATATTGATTTCTCTAACTTCCAAGTAACCCTGGCATTCCCTCTCTCTCTACCCCTCCCCCACCCAAGTCGCACCAGCTTCTCGTTTTCGCCCAACAAACAGCTAACAATGTCCTGTTTCCTTTATCATCGTTACTTTTTTACATCTTTTCATTCATTTTTTCTTTATCTCTCCACATCACCGTCTATAGCTCTCGTTTTCCTTTCCCCAAACTAGTCTGAAGAGGGGTCTCGACCCGAAACGTTACCCATTCCTTCTCTCCAGAGATGCTGCCTGTCCCGCTGAGTTACTCCAGCTTTTTGTGTCTATCTTTGGATTCTCCTCCCCCCTTCACTTGTTGAAAATCCTTTGAATTCTCAACCACATTGTGCTTCGAGATGTTAGCGGGCTGATTAGGGAAAGCCCAGCGAACGTGCATCTGGGAATATCAACAGAATGGAACTAGGTGAGTTCTGGAAACCAGCCAGCCCAAATTCCACTTGCTGTTCTTATGCACTACTGTGGCACATAAACGGGCCAATTGAAGATGCAAGACAGTTGGAAGGAGTGGATGCAAGCCAGCTGACATTCAATGCAGCAGTCCATGAAATGGTTTTGTAACCAAAGTGAATGATACATTATCAAAGAGGGAGCGGGGTGGGAGATTGCAACCTTCACGTGGTCCGCCCTGTTTCGACTAATGCAATCAACTCGACGTGCACAAACGGAAGATCAAATAGAACAAGTTGTTCTACAACTTTAGGCTGTGCACGCCACACGAAAGAAGAAGAATGAGGGAGCAGGTAAGAAATGTTTTATAGGTCGCAGGATAAGTTGGTAATTTTTTTTTTGTGCATGGATGTATATAAAGAACCCTAATGGGCATGTCCCACTTAGGCGATTTTCTTAGGTGACTATATGCGACTGCTGAAACATTTTCAACGACAGTGGCGACAATTTGGGCTTTCGTAGTTTGTCGTAGGTGCTGTCGTAGGTTGTCGCTGGGTTAATGTAGGTTGTTGCCTGTGCTGATTTTGGTGAATGCCATTGTCCTATTTAATGGCAGTCGCCTAAATAAAAGTCACGTAAATGGGACACGCCCATTAGGGAACAATTTTAAATAAAACTATTATCCCTCAAACAGTAGCACATCAGGCTATGGAGATCACAATTTAGGAAGATGTCAAAATCTTGGGAAGATTCAGAGAGATTCAGAATGAAGAAAGGCAGAGAGTTTTGCTAAATGCATAATAGAGCATTTCACTGAAGAGGTAGATACAAAATGCTGGAGTAACTCAACGGGACAGGCAGCATCTCTGGAGAGAAGGAAGGGGTGACGTTCCGGGTCAAGATCCTTCTTCAGAAGTCTGAAGGTCCCGACCCGATACGTCACTCATTCCTCTCCAGAGATGCTGCCTGTCCCGCTGAGTTATTCCTGCATTTTGTGTCTGTCTTCGGTGCAAACCAGCTTCTGCTGTTCCTTCCTACACATTTCACAGAGGAGATTCAGAATGAAGAAAAGCATGGGATGTCTATGTAGGAATTATAAAAGGACTGGATAAGCTCGATGCACAAAAAATGTTCCCAATGTTGGGCGAGTCCAGAACCAGGCGGCCACAGACTTAGAATAAAGGGGAGGCCATTTATGACTGAGGTGAGAAAAAACGTTTTCACCCAGAGAGTTGTGAATTTGTGGAATTCCCTGCCACAGAGAGCAGTGGAGGCCAAATCACTGGATGGATTTAAGAGAGAGTTAGATAGAGCTCTAGGGGCTAGTGGAGTCAGGGGATATGGGGGGAAGGCAGGCACGGGTTTTTGGTTGGGGACGATCAGCCATGATCACAATGAATGGCAGTGCTGGCTCGAAGGGCCGAATGGCCTCCTCCTGCACCTATTTTCTATGTTATTATGTTTCTATGAATTGGATAAAGCAGGCCAGTTCTTCTCAGATTAGGGTAATTAAAGGAGATCTAAGTGAGAAATTCAAAATGATGAAGGCTTTGACAGATCTGGTGCAGAGGAAATGGTATAAAAGGTATAAAAGTCCCCAGCCAGATGACAGCGAATCACAAAAAACCCCTATGTGGAATCAGTTTCACCTTGCACAACGGGGTTATGACAAGAATTTAAAGCTTGAAAGGGCGGTGAAAGCAGTTTCAACAGTATCTTAAAAGAGGAAATTAGAATTAGAAATTAGAAAAGGAAAGAGAGAGTTAGATAGAGCTCTCGGGGCTAGTGGAATCAAGGGATATGGGGAGAAGGCAGGCACGGGTTATTGATTGGGGACGATCAGCCATCATCACAATGAATGGTGGTGTTGGCTCGAAGGGCTGAATGGCCTCCTCCTGCACCTATTTTCTATGTTTCTATAAAATTGGGAGGCACGGTTGGTTCGATCCTGACTACGGGTTCGATCCTGACTACGGGTGCTGCCTGTACGGAGTTTGTACGTTCTCCCCGTGACCTGCGTGGCTTTTCCCGGGATCCTTCCGTTTCCTCCCACACTCCAAAGACGCACAGGTTTGTAGGCTAATTGGTAAAATTGTAAATTGTCCCTAGTGTGCGTAGGGCAGTGCAAGTGTGTGGGGATGGCTGGTCAGCGCGGACCCGGTGGGCCGAAGGGCCTGTTTCCGAGCTGTATCTCTGAACTAAACAAAAATATACACTTGAAAGGTTGAAAAATGTACATCCAGGAAGGGAATGCAAATGAAATAGAACAAATTAGATAGTTCTTTCAAAAAACGAACGCAGATCCAAGGCACTGAATGGTTTATGGTTCCACACAAATGTGATCCTGAACAAATGTGATGCCCTTCTTTCTGAAAACCATTGGGATGTGATCATAAGGGAGACAGCTCACACATCAATCTAGCTTCGCATATCAAGCATTTAGCCACCAAAGCCATCAGTGCTTGCTATGTACACATACCAGTTCAGAAGAGAATGAGAAGTCAATGGATCGGAAATCCTAAAGAGCAGAGACAGGATTATAACATGGTGCCCAATAGACACAAATAGCAGAACCTGAATCCCATCTGTAAAAAATCTAACAATATGTACAATATAGGCAAGAGAGAGCAATACATTCCTGCACCCTGCTTGACACCAAAAATAGACACAAAATGCTGGAGTAACTCAGGCAGCAACTCTGGAGAGAAGGAATGGGTTAAACATCTGAGAAGAAACCTCACCTATTCCTTCTCTCCAGAGATGCTGCCTATCCAACTGAGTAATGGCCCTGCCCCACTTAGGAAATCGAAACCGAAACCTCAGGTGACCTTGCGCTCCACCCAAGGTTTCATGAGGTTCCCGGAGGTTTTGGTCACTCTCCCTAATGGTCGAAAGTGGTTTCCGCGTGGTCGAGGCTTCTTCTATGTTTCTTCGATTATTTAAACAAAATCAAAACTGGCCTCGGCTAAAAATAGGTCGAAGCCAGTGGAGTGGGGTCGCTATTTACTTATAGGCAGTCAAAGGCAATCTCCTTCGCTGACCGGCCATTTTGATTGGCTCATTGGAGTTTTCAGGACCTAGAAGATCCGCCGGAAGGTAAAATGGCCGCTAACTTTATTAAACTTCTTAAAACTGTCTCCACTCCTTCTCCCCCCCCCCCCCCCCCCCCCCCCCCCTCCACGCTCTCTAAAGGACTTACCGTACTCTCTGGCAGCCGTTTACCTTCCTTTTCATCGCGCAGACAGTGTGTGTGTGTGTGTGTGTGTGCGCGCGTGTCGGTAGCAAGGATCCTATAGGATCTTTGGTCAGTAGATGCAGCTCAGGCTTCGGTCGAGGCTTTCCAGGCGAGTGACCAAAACCTCTGGCGACTCATGGAAACCTTGGGTGGGGCGCAAAGTCACCAGAGGTTTCCGTTCAGGTTTCCTAAGTGGGACAGGGGCATTACGCCCGCATTTTGTGTCTACCTTTGATGTAAACCTGCATCTGCAGTTCCTTCCTACATTTCCCTTGCTTGACATCGTTTGCCAGCAACCGAATACAGCCAATAAGCCAAGAGCAGTTTCCTGCAGCCTGGGAATACGTGAAAGGCAACTTACAAAATCGAGAGATCTAAATGAAGTCTGAAAGTAAATTCATTTCTCTTGCTAAAAATGAACCTTTCAGAATCAGAACTGTTGTTTATAATATCTATCAATGACTTCAACAGAATTACGGATGGGTTGGTTAGTACGTTTACAGGCAACACAAAAATGTAGTTCAGTTTTGTTTAGTTTAGAGATACTTCAGCCCACTGAGTCCACACCGACCTGCGATCCCCACACATTCACACCAAGGGTCTCGACCCGAAACGTCACCCATTCCTTCTCTCCAGAGATGCCGCCTGTCCCGCTGAGTTATTCCAAAATGTTGTGTTTATCTTAGGGACAATTGTACATTTATACTAAGCCAATTAACCTACAAACCTGTACCGCCGACGAAAAACATGGCGGAGCTGCGGGACTGTGGAGCGGCCAGCTGCGCTGAACTTTACATCGGGTGCCTCCATCCCAGTGGTGGAGCTCCATCCGGCGCGGCCTTGTGGGCTTCAGAAGCCGCGGACTCCAGTAAGAGGCGGCCGCTCCAGGTGTCCCAAGCCGCTGAGAGGGTGCACCCGACGCCGGAGCACCATCACCCGGCGAGAACGGCCTGGAACATCGGGCCCCGTAGCAGCGACTGCGGAGGCCTCAATAGGCCCGACTATGGGTGAACTGGGGATGGGGACTGGACTTTGCCGCCTTGCCCCACAGTGGGAACCATTGTGGGGGGATGTTTTTATGTCTACTGTTAAATCCTATGATGTTGTGTCTTATCTCTATGTGTGTGCTGCATGGCAAATCAAATTTCACTACACCAACTGGTGTACGTGACAATAAATGTCCTTTGTCTTTGGACTCAGAGAAAACCCATTTATTTTATTTTATTTTTTTAGTTTAGGGGGGGGGTTTGCTTTTTCCTTTCTTCTTTTTCTTTTTGTCTTTTTATTTTTGTGTTTTTTTCTACATTTATAAGTTTTCTTTTAAAGATTTAACTATATTTACATAGAGACCGGGAGGTCTATACTCACTATGTGTATTTTGACATTGGTCTCATATCAGGTTATACCTGTTATTAATGTAATCCTGATCCCTATGTATATAATATCATTGTTATGTTTATCATAATTTTTTTTCTTGCACTGTTTTTTTTTAAATGTTTTATTTTTGTTTTCTTTGGAAAAAAAAAACAATAAAAAGATTTTAAAAGAAAGAAAGAGAAACCCTAACCCTAACCCTAATGCACGCTGGTCACAGGGAGAATGTACAAACTCCGTACAGACAGCACCTGTAGTCGGGATGAACCCGAGCCTCTGGCGCTGTGAGGTAGCAACTCTACCACAGGCGGGACTGTCATATGTGGATAGAATGAAGCGGCTGGACTTGTACACTTTGGAATTTAGAAGGATGAGAGGGGATCTTATTGAAACATATACGATTATTAAGTGTCTGGACGCGCTACGGGCAGGAAACATGTTCCCGATGTTGGGAGAGTCCAGAACCAGGGGCCACAGTTTAAGAATAAGGGGTCGGCTATTTAGAACGGAGATGAGGAAAAACATTTTCACAGAGAGGGTTGTGAGTCTGTGGAATTCTCTGCCTCAGAAGGCGGTGGAGGCCAATTCACTGGATGCTTTCAAGAGAGAGTTAGATAGAGCTCTTAAAGATAGCAGAGTCAGGGGATATGGAGAGAAGGCAGGAACGGGGTACTGATTGTGGATGATCAGCCATGATCACAGTGAATGGCAGTGCTGGCTCGAAGGGCCGAATGGCCTACTCCCGCACCTATTGTCTATTGCCACCGATTGGTGGAGTTGCAGAGAGTGAAGAAGGCTGTCAAAGGACACAAGGATCAGTTCTGGAGATATGGGCAGAGAAATGACAGATGGAGTTTAATCTGGACAAGTGTGAGGTGTTGCACTTTGAGAGGTCAAGTGTAAGAGACAAGTATACAGTTCATGGCAGGACCCTTAGCAGTATTTGTGGGAAAGAACTGCAGATGCTGGTTTAAATCGAAGGTAGACATAAAATGCTGGAGTAACTCAGCGGGACAGGCAGCATCTCTGCAGAGAAGGATTGGGGGACGTTTCGGATCGAGACCCTTCTTCAGACTGAGGCCTTAACATCATTGATGTACAAGGGGATCTTGGAATGCAAGTTTATAGCTTCCTGAGAGTGGCACAGGAAGTGGTGAAGGTGGCATGTGGCATGGTTGTCGTATTACAGGAAGGATGTGGAGGTTCTGGAGAGGGGTGCAGGAGAGGTTTACCAGGATGCTGAGCAAACAACAATGTGCTGGAGCAACTCAGTTTGTCAGGCAGCATCCGCGTACAGAAATGTATAGAAGACGTTTCAGGTCGGGACCCTTCTCTCCCCGCCCGGCCCTCTATCCTCTCTTGACCTTTCCATTTCTAACTGCCCACAACATTAATTGCCTCAACTTCTCTGCTCTGCTAATCCATTGCAGTCCCAACCCACCAAATGTGCAGCCCTCCTCTCACTCGGTACCAATCCCAACATTATCAAACCTGCTGACAAGTCTGGCAGACTGCCTTAACCCTGCAGAGGTCAGAGGTCAGCTCTCGGACACCTCCTCATACCTACCCCTGACCAACGGGCACGATCCACCCGCTGAACAATCGTGCCACCGACCGGAACGCCCCCTGGGAGGCCCGACCTGCCCCACAGGCCTCCCGGGGGGACTGCTGAGAAGCTGGGCGGCGAGGCCTGTCTGGGCCGAAGGAGCCTCAGCCTCAGCGGTGACACAAGCCTCGGTGGCGGTGGGGCCTCACATCAACCCGTGATCAGCGGTCGATGAGCGTGAGAGAGGAAGGGGAAGACAATGGGGACCCGGCGTGTGGGGACCGCCGTGAGGGACGGTGGGAGAACAAAGGGAGACCTGGGACACACACTCTAGTTTAGAATCCTCTGCCCTAATTGAATCTAAGACTGAGAAGTCATGATGCAGCTTTATCGGGCTTTGGCGGGGCTGCGTTCGGAGTGCTGTGTGCCGTCCTGGTCACCCCGACACAGGATGAGTGTGGAGGGTTTGGACAGAATGCAGAGGAGGTTTACCAGAATGATAGAACAAAAATGCTGGAGTAACTCAGGGCTCAGGCAGCATCTCTGGAGAAAATGGATCAGTGAAGTTTCTGGTCGAGACCCTTGCTCAGACTCAATGCAACGGGGGGGGGGGGGGGGGGGGGGGGGGGGGACGACTGGAAGCGAGAAAAATACCAGAACAAATCAGGCCGGCAACAGATGACCTCACGCAAGGTGTTTCCTCGATAGGCTGATTGGTGGCTATAGACGGTGTGAACCCGAGACAGATCCATCACAAAGGCCCTGTCCCACGAGTTTACCCAAGAGTTCTCCCGAGTTAAAAAAGAAAATCAAACTCGTGGTAAGTACGTAAAATGTACGTAGCGGGTACGTCGGAGCTTGTGGATGTCTCGTAGCGGATCGTAATGCTAAAGGCAGGTACTCGGGAAACGCGGAAACTCGTGACGTTTTTTGAACAGCGTGAAAAATTTCCACGAGTTAAAAAATACTCGTGATGAAGTATCACGAGTTAGATTTTTTTTTTAAACTCGGGAGAGCTCTTGGGTGAACTCGCATCATGGGACAGGGGCTTTACAAACTGTGAAACTGGTTAGATAGGGACGGATATGGCTCGCATGCAGGCAAGGAAGATTAGTTTACCTGCTATCATATTCAGCACAGACAACGTGAGCCTAAGGATCTGTTCCTGCACTGTAATGTTCTATGTTCTCAGTTTATTTTTGTTACTCCAAGCTAAATATACTAAAGACTGCGGAATACAGCGATTGTTTGTCCATTTCAGTGGCCATATGTGGTTGAAGTAGCAGCTGTGTTCTTAAGAGAGAATGATGTCTGTTTACTGTGGGGACGTTGTATAGAAAAAAAAAATTTCCCCTCCTATACTTTTTCATAAGTTCATAAGTGATAGGATCAGAATTATATAGCACCTCATATTTCCTATCTAAATGGCGTCAAGTTGGGAAAAGGGGAAGTACAACGGGATCTGGGGGTCCTTGTGCAACAGTCTATGAAAGTAAGCATGCAGGTACAGCAAGCAGTGAAGTAAGCGAATGGCATGTTGGCCTTTATAACAAGAGGAATCGAATATAGGAGCAAAGAGGTTCTTCTGCAGTTGTACAGAGCCCTAGTGAGACCACACCTGGAGTATTGTGTGCAGTTTTGGTCCCCTAATTTGAGGAAGGACATTCTTGCTATTGAGGGAGTGCAGCGTAGGTTTACAAGGTTATGCTGAGAGAATGGAGCGGCTGGGGTTGTACCCCCTGGAGTTTAGAAGGATGAGAGGGAATCTCATTGAAACATATAAGATTGTTAAGGGCTTGGACACACTAGAGGCAGGAAACATATTCCCGATGTTGGGGGAGTCCAAAACCAGGGGCCACAGTTTAAGAATAAGGAGTAAGCCATTTAGAACGGAGACGAAGACACTTTTTCTCACAGAGAGTGGCGAGTCTGTGGAATTCTCTGCCTCAGAGGGCAGTAGAGGAAGGTTCTCTGGATGCTTTCAAGAGAGAGCTACATAGGACTATTAAGAATAGCGGAGTCAGGAGATATGGGGAGAAGGCAGGAACGGGGTACTGATTGGGGATGATCAGCCATGATCACATTGAATGGCAGTGCTGGCTCGACGGGCCAAATGGCCTACTCCTGCACCTATTGTCTATTTCGCTTAGGTAGCTTACACCCCAGCGGTATGAACATTGACTTCTCTAATTTTAGATAACCCTTGCTTACCCTCTCCATCCCCTCCCCCTTCCCATCTCTCCCACAAAGCCTACTTTCTCCGCCTTTTTCTTTTTCCCGACCCGACCCTCCCCTCGCCCCCCAACATCGGTCTGAAGAAGGGTCTCGATCTGAAACGTCGCCTATTCCTTCCCTCCATAGATGCTGCCTCACCTGTTGAATTTCTCCAGCATTTTTTGTCTGCCTTCTTTTAAATCCAAGGTATTTTATTTTGGGATTTTCAACTTCCAAACTAACATTTAAATGTTTCTCTAGTTCCTGATCAAAGTCGCCTTATGACCAATCTGGCCACATAATGCAGAGTAATTCCCCAATTCATCACTTGTGTTACAGCAGTACTATCTGTAATATTGGGTAACATCTTAAAATTGTCAACTGAAAAAGATATCGTGCTATTAATATAACCTAATAGTGCAGAACTCTTCCACGCTGAAGCTACCATGTCACAAGCAAACAGGATTCTTGCAAAGCAAAAGGTTAAGTACAAAGTAAGTACAAATCGCCAAATAGTCAAATGTCATGCACAATTATTTCCAGGGTAACCAGCTTTATATTTTGGGTGTTGGGACTCGCAGAGCACTAATGGGGTTAATTTCGTTAAAAAGATCATTAACTGCTCGAAAACAGGTTCGCTAAATACATTGACAAAGGGCAGCTTGTGAGTTCAAGATGCAACTGATGAGAACCCAGATAGAACGAGCGGTAGAGGTGCTGCCTTCCAGTGCTAGAGACCCAGGTTCGATACTGACTATGGGTGCTTGTCTGTACGGAGTTTGTACGTTCTCCCCGCGACCACGTGGGTTTTCTCCAGGATCTCTGGTTTCTTCCCACACTCCAAAGATGCACAGGTTTGTAGGTTAATTGGTTTGGTATAATTGTAAATAGTCCCTAGTGTGTGTAGCACAGTGTACATTGGTATTTTGTTGGTTCACGTGCTTGATCAATGGTGTTTTATCATTAATGTTTTATTATTATTAATGTTTAGTGTTTTCTAAGTAATTCGTAACTGTCACTGTATGTCATGTTGTTACTTGTAGGCGGAGCACCAAGGCAAATTCCTTGTATGTGAATACTTGGCCAATAAACGTACCTACTTGAGTGTGCGGGGATCGCTGGTCGACGCGGACTTGGTGGAATAAAGGGCCTGTTTCCGTGCTTTAGCTCTAGACTAAACTAATGATCCCTTCATGATGCAAGAGGCTCGGTACATCTTAATCGCCCTATATAGATAAGGAAGCCTGTTTTTTCAGTAGTGTGTCCCATGTGAAAGCTGTCAGTTGAAATGTGGTTGATAGTTATGTACTGTTTTTAGTGGAGTAGACATAGTGTTTTAGTTTGAATTCCATAGTTCCTTTGTCTTGTTAGTTGAGATACGTTCAGTTTTTAGTTAAGATCTGCAGATATTTTAATACCATACAGACATTGCGCCAGAGTAAAAAGTTTTGAAATGCTACTTCTGGAGTCGGTAAATAAGTGAGAATTCATTCGTCCTACAATCTTGGCGTAGTCGGCAGGATTGCTGGAGGAATAACCCCCGAGGACATCACACACCGCACCTAGGACTCCTCTTTGGTCCTTGGTCATTGTCCTCCCGGGTATGCCTCCTTGTGATCGTTGAAGAAGCTCAGCCTGAAGGGCAAGTCCCACTTACGTGTCACGACGTGCGATGCGTGCATGGTGCGTGGTGACGTAGGCAGTGACGCGCGGTCGTGCGTGGTGCCCCAGGATTTTGGCATCTACAAAATCTTCGCGCCATCTGAGTGACGTGCCCAAGTGGGACAGACCCTTGAGTAGCCGTCTTGAGGTCAACGACTCGAGACCCCAGCAGGCTCGAGGTCCCAAACAGTAACCCGGCGGCAATCCGGAAAGCTTCCCCACCTGGTAAATAGGACCACCACTCAAGACCCCACAAAACCATTCAAGCAACATCTTGGCAAGTAAAGGAAATAAGCAATTTCTCATGACGGTGAAGGGTGGGCAGACCCCACTGGATATAACTGAGAGTGACATTTTTGACAGAGTGAACGAGTTCATCAAACAACAATGTGACCTGCATGAGACCTGAATGGATATTGAACAAAAATATGGTACTGCCATACAAGCATTGTTCATAAGGTCATCAGTGATAGGAGCAGAATTAGGCCATTCGGCCCATCAAGTCTACGCTGTCATTCAATCAATCTTTCCCTTTCAACCCCATTCTCCTGCCTTCTCCCCATCACCCGTACTAATCAAGAATCTGTCAATCTGCACATCAAAACAACTCAATGACTTGGACTCCACAGCCATTACGGCTCGATGGCTGATGTGGAGGCCAGGTCATTGAGTATTGTTAATGCTCAGGTTGGTGCAGATTCTTACCGAGACCTATAACGTGGAAACAGGCCCTTCCCTAATCCCCTCAGACACTCCAACCTCAGAACTCAGTCTGCAGAAGGGTCTCAAGCCAAAACATCACCTATCCATGTTCTCAGGGATGCTGCCTGGCCCACTAAGTTACTCCAGCTTTTTTGTTTCCGTTCGTGTTTTAACCGGCATTTGCAGTTCTTTGTTTCTACATCTTAAGTGATGGCCGCTGTTGTTGTTATCCAGTCGCAGGCCAAAGATAGCAACAAGAAATACATTTAAATCTGGGCAGCATATCTAGATGGAACAGAGTACTGCAGTGTCTCTCATTACCTTCTGACTTAGAGGTGCAACTGAACAGAGCTGACCAGAAACAAAATATTCCTGGGTAACATACTAATTTAGTTTAGGTTCGAGATACAGAGCGGAAACAGGCCCTTCGGCCCACCGAGTCCGCACCAACCGGCGATCCCCGCACACTCACACTATCCTACACACATTAGGGACAATTTACAATTATGCCAAGCCAATTAACCTACAAACCTGTACGTCTTTGGAGTGTGGGATGAAAGCAGAGCAGCCGGAGAAAACCCACACGGGTCACGGGGAGAACGTGCAAACTCCGTACCGACAGCACCCATAGTCGGGATCGAGCCTGGGTCTCTTGTGCAGTAAGCGATGCAAGGCAGGAACTCTACCACTGCGCCACCCTGCCTAGTTCCTTACCGTGGTGATGTTGTCACCGTTGTCATCGCCATTCTCAAAGACAATGTCACTGTCTGAATCACTATTGGCTTGCCTGTAAAAAACAAAGAGGGCATTTAATATACAACATCAAGCAAACTTGGCAAATAAGAGGAAGATTCTGCCAGAGGGCAGAAGATTCTGTGCTCTAAAATCAGAGGGGGCATTGATGGGTACATGAGGAGCAAATAGATTACCCCAAGGAAATATGTGTAGGAAGGAACTGCAAATGCTGGTTTAAACCGTAGACACAAAATGCTGGAATAATTCAGCGGGACAGACGGCATCTCTGGATAGAAGGAGTGGGTGACGTTTTGGGTCGAGACCCGTCTTCAGACTTCAAACAAAAAAATAAGTGGGGGGGGTCACTGAACGCGCTGAGAGCTGGCATAGACTCAATGGGCCGAACAGCCTCTTTGTCATAAGGGAATATGAGTAAATGAAGGGCTTTTGGGGTGTTATTGGTGTAATGATCTCAATCCAGGCCCATTCACACCCCAGGACTTGATTAGGGTCTCATGAGAAAGATCCACAGGCCTCCACAATGCCTTTCCAGCTTGCCCCTGCACGCTTAATAAAATGTACAGTCTGATGCAGCAAATTCTGTCTGCTGGAACAATGGAAACAAGTCTAGTTAGAACATGGCACGGTATAGAACAGGCCCTTCTGTCCACACTGTCTGTGCCAAACATGCTACCAACATAAACTTATCTCTGCCCTTTGCATATGATCCGTATCACTCCATTCCTTGCATACCTTGCTTATCTAAAAGTCGCTTTAATGCCACAAATGGACCTGTCTCCACTACCTTAGCATCGTGTTCCAATCACCCACCCTTTGTGGAAAATACTTGTCTGCACATCTCCTCTAACCTCTGCCCTCTCACCTTGAAGGTGTACCCTAAAAGTCTTTGACATTTCAACGTCGTATAGCTTTAAGGCCCTGTACCACGATGCGAGTTTACCCAAGCGCTCTCCCGAGTTTAAAAAGAAATCTAACTCGTGGTAAGTACGTAGAATGTACTTAGCGGGTACGTCAGAGCTCGTGGACGTCTCGTGGCGGCTCGTAACGCTAACAGCAGGTACTTGGGAAACGCGGAAAACCATTACGTTTTTTTAACGGTTTGAAAACATTTCCAAGAGTAAAAAAAATACTCGTGATGAAGTACCACGAGTTTGATTTTTTTTTAGCTCGGGAGAGTTCTTGGGTGAACTCGCATCATGGGACAGGGGCGTTAGGGTAAAGGGAAAAGGCTTCTGACAGGATCGAGCCATTTTGCCCACAACGTCTGTGCCAAACAGAGTGGCAAGACAAAGTCATAATGTCACAAGTGATAGGAGCAGAATTAGGCCATTCGGCCCATCAAGTCTACTCCGCCATTCAATCATGGCTGATCTATCTATCCTTACCTGCCTGTACATTATTTCACACCCCTCTATTCCCTGCAAATCCATGCACCTGTCCAAAAGCCTCTTAAACAGGTGAATTGATCATGGGGAACAAGGACATAGCAGACCAATTGAATAACTACTTTGGTTCTGTCTTCACTAAGGAAGACATAAATAATCTGCCAGAAATAGCAGGGGACAGGGGGTCAAATGAGATGGACGAACTGAGTGAAATCAAGGTTAGTCGGGAAGTGGTGTTAGGTAAATTGAATGGATTAAAGGCTGATAAATCCCCAGGGCCAGATAAGCACTCTGGGATGCAGCCTAAGGAAGTAGCCCCAGAGATAGTGGATGCATTAGCGATAATTTTTCAAAACTCTTTAGATTCTGGAGTAGTTCCTGAGGATTGGAGAGGAGCTAACGTAACACCACTTTTTAAAAAGGGAGGGAGAGAGAAAACGGTGAATTACAGACCAGTTAGTCTAACATCGGTAGTGGGGAAAATGCTAGTCAGTTATTTAAGATGGGATAGCAGCACATTTGGAAAGTGGTGAAATCATTGGACAAAGTCAGCATGGATTTACGAAAGGTAAATCATGTCTGACGAATCTTATAGAATTTTTCGAGGATGTAACTAGTAGAGTGGATAAGGGAGAACCAGCGGATGTGTTATATCTGGACTTTCAGAAGGCTTTCGACAAGGTCGCACATAAGAGATTAGTATGCAAACTTAAAGCACTCGGTATTGGGGGTTCAGTATTGATGTGGATAGAGAACTGGCTGGCAGACAGGAAGCAAAGAGTAGGAGTTAACGGGTCCTTTTCAGAACGGCAGGCAGTGACTAGTGGGGTACCGCAAGGCTCAGTGTTGGGACCCCAGCTATTAACAATATATATTAATGATTTGGACGAGGGAATTGAATGCAACATCTCCAAGTTTGCGGATGACACAAAGCTGGGGGGCAGTTTTAGCTGTGAGGAGGATGCTAGGAGGCTGCAAGGTGACTTGGATAGGCTGGGTGAGTGGGCAAATGCATGGCAGATGCAGTATAATGTGGATAAATGTGAGGTTATCCACTTTGGTGGCAAGAACAGGAAAGTAGACTATTATCTGAATGGTGGCTGATTAGGAAAAGGGGAGATGTAATGAGACCTGGGTGTCATGGTACACCAGTCATTGAAAGTAGGCATGCAGGTGCAGCAGGCAGTGAAGAAAGCGAATGGTATGTTAGCATTCATAGCAAAAGGATTTGAGTATAGGAGCAGGGAGGTTCTACTGCAGTTGTACTGGGCCTTGGTGAGACCACACCTGGAGTATTGCGTACAGTTTAATGTAGGTTAATTGGCTTGGTAAATGAAAAAAACTGTCCCTATTGGGTGTAGGATAGTGTTAATGTGCGGGTTCGCTGGTCGGCATGGACCCGGTGGGCCGAAGGGCCTGTTTCCACGCTGTCTCTCTAAACTAAATTAAACTAAAACAATTTGACTATCTTTTGTGTCCTGGACCGGGAATACAGAAAATATCTATTAACGGCGGCATTCTCATAAGGTCATAAGGTCCTAAGTCTTCTTCTTCTTTCGTGTGGCGTGCTAAAACAGGCTAAAGTTGTTGGACAACTTGTTCTATTTGATCTTCCGTTTGTGCACGTCAACTTGATTGCATTAGTCGAAACAGGGCGGACCACGTGAAGGTTGCAATCTTCCACCCCAGGTCCTAAGTGATAGGAGCAGAATTAAGCCATTTGGCCCATCGAGTACATTCAATCACGGCTGATCTATCTCTACCTCGTAACCCCATTCTCCTGCCTTCTCCCCATAACCCCAGACACCGGTAGTGGTTAAACAAAAACATTCTGATCACCCTTCATCATACTCACTGAAAAGGTGCACAGAACACATCCTCCTCCTCCTCGTCTTCATCGCTCGACTCCCTGCCGCCGCACTGAGTGCTTGACGATCTCTCAATCGAGGTGCTCCACTCCACCGAGCTGGTCGTAACTGCGGGCGGAGCATTCTTTTCCATGTCATCTGACAGCCTCCATTTATTTGGGAGGCCCGGCTCGTCCATTTGCTGGGTGCTCTCAGCCGTTGTGTCCGGAGCGGGCTGGATTTCATGCTTCTCGATCCAGGCGTTGTAGTACCTGACAATGTTCTCATGATTCAAGCGTGACAGCAGTGTCACCTCACCCTTTATCCTGCGGAACTGCTTACTGCTGGGATTGACCAGGATGTGCTTAACGGCATAGTAGCAACCATCCAATTTATTCTTCACCTAGAATGAAGCATATCGTGACATTTACATCATGGCTCAAGATCATATAGAATTGGAGAATGGAGTCGCAAGGTACTACCCCAGGTACTTTCCCCTGCAACCACAGAAGATAATAGACAATAGACAATAGGAGCGGGAGTAGGCCATTCAGCCCTTCGAGCCAGCACCGGCCATTTACTGTGATCTTGGCTGGTCATCCACAATTAGTACCGCGTTCCTGCCTTCTCCCCATATCCATTGACTCCGCTATCTTTAAGAGCTCTTTAAGAACACCTGCCCCTATACTTCCTCCCCCGACAGTCTTTTCAGGTGAAGCAGAGGTTCACTTGCACCTCTTCCAACCTCATCTACGTGTATCTGCTGTTCCAGGTGTGGGCTCTTATACATCGGCGAGACCAAACATAGATTGGACGATTGTTTCGCTGAACCTCTCTGCACAGTCCGCCTCGGCCTACATGATCTCCCAGTTGCTCTACACTTTAACTCCCCCTCCCATTCTGACCTTTCTGACCCGGGCCTCCTCCACTGTCAGAGTGAAGCCCAACACAAATTGGAGGAACAGCACCTCACATTTTGCTTGGGCAGCTTACACCCCAGCGGTATTTTCCGCACAGACCGCTCCCTCCGCAACTCCCTTGTCAATTCTTCCCTTCCCTCCCGCTCTACCCCTTCCCTGGGCACTTTCCCTTGCAACCGCAAGAAATGCTACACTTGTCCCTTCACCTCCCCCCTCCACTCCTTTCAGGGACCCAAGCAGTCCTTCCAGGTCCGACAGAGGTTCACCTGCACCTCCTCCAACCTCATCTACTGCATCCGCTGCTCCAGATGCCAGATGATCTATATCGGTGAGACCAAGCGGAGGCTTGGCGATCGTTCCGCCGAACACCTCCGCTTGGTCTGCAATAACCAACCCGACCTCCCGGTGGCTCAGCACTTCAACTCCCCCTCCCATTCCGTATCCGACCTCTCGGTCCTGGGCCTCCTCCACGGCCAGAGTGAGCAACACCGCAAGTTGGAGGAACATATTCCGCTTGGGGAGTCTGCATCTTCTGGGCTTGAACATTGAATTTTCTCAATTCTGTTAACCCTTGCTGTCTCCTCCCCTTCCCACCTCTCCCTCAGCCCTCGGGCCCTGGCATTCTCTCTCTCTCTCTATCTCTCCCCCACCCTAGTCGCACTAGCCTCTCATTTTCACACTACAAACAGCTTACAATGGCTTGTTCCCTTTATCATCGATACTTTTTTGCATATCTTTCATTCATTGTTCTTTATCTCCCCACATCACCGTCTATATCTCTCGTTTCCCTGATCCCTGACCAGTCTGAAGAAGGGTCTCGACCCGAAACGTCGCCTATCTCCTTCGCTCCTTAGATGCTGCTGCACCCGCTGAGTTTACCCAGCGGTATGAACATTGACTTCTCTAACTTCAAGTAACTTGTATCCCCTCTCTCTGCGCCCCTCCCCCACCCTAGTCATAGTACTAGTTTCACTGTCGTCATGGTGCGTTTCATTGTCTGTAACTCATTTTCACCTAGCCCACAGCCTTGATCATACGTTTTTGCATATGTTTCATTCATTTGTTCTATATCTCTGCATCTGCCTGTATCTCTCATTTTCCTTTCCCCTGACTAATTCTGAAGGAGGGTCTCGACCCGAAATGTCACCTGTTTCTTTTCTCCACAGGTGCTGCTTGACCTACTGAGTTACCCCAGCTTTGTGTGTCTATCTCAGGTTTAAACAAGCATCTGCAGTTCCTTCCTTCGTGTACCACAGGTGCAGATTTGGCTGCGATACATATATAAATAAGGTTTATCAAACATGGAACAGCTCTAGAACAGGCCCTTTGACCCACAATGTCTGTGCCGAACACAATGCCAAAATCAACTCTTATCTGCCTGCACATAATCCATATTCCTCTAATCCCTGCATATCCATGTGCCTATTTAAAAGTCTCTTATCGTATCTGTCTCAACCACCACCCCCCCCCCCCGCAGCACATTCCAGGCACGCACTACACTCTGTGTAAAAAAACTGGCCCCGTACATCAAACTTTGACCCTCTCACCTCAGAGTTATGCCCTCTAGTATTTGATTTTTCCATCCTGGGAAATAAAAGATTCTGACTACTCTATCTATGCCTCTCGTCATTTTATGTATGTTTATCTGGCATCCAGGACTGTCCAACCTCTGGCATCCAGGACTGTCCAACCTCTCCCTGCAGCTAATACTCCCTAATGCAGGCATCATTCTGCACCCTTTCCAAAGCCTCCACAACCTTCCCGTAACCCCATCGTAAGTTGAGGAGCAGCTGTGGAGTGCAAACTTAAGGGCCTGTCCCACTTGCATGGGATTGCATGCGTTTGGCGCGACCGAACGTGGTCGCTTGAGGCGTACGGGCACCGTATGGCCGCGCGGGGCCGGTCCCACTTAGAAGCGCGGTGTTGTGCGGGGCCGGTCCCGACATCGCGCGGGGCTCCGAAAATCTGACAGCGTGCCAACGTCCTGTCGGCCCGCAGGCGCATTGCGGACGTTCGCAGCGTCTTGACAGAACACGCAGCCTCTTGACGGCGTACCCCTAGCGCGTAGCGTTCCGCGATGACGTCACCACCCAGCGTGGCGTTGCATGATGACGTCACCGCCCAACGCCGTGCGGCGCCCAAATTCAGTCGGCCCGCCTCCTGCTCAGCTGATTGGTAAGTATGACACAAATGACGTCACGCGCGTACTTAGCGCGAACTCCGCTTGCATGCAAGTGGGACAGGCCCTTAAGTAATTAATTTAAAAACTACAGGACGCATACAGGAAACAGTTCAAGATTATTACTTAAAATTACCTTGATTACAGCTCCAAAGGCACCTTTCCCCAGAAGCTGCAGCTCCTCAAACTCTTTGTAATAGTGTGAAAGCTGTTTCTGGGTGTCTGTGAAGAGTGGAGCTTTCAGAAACTGTCTGTTTAGGATAACGGTTTCCGCACAGTCTGTTTCTCCGGCCAAATCTGAAAAGAGGACAGAACAATGCAGCACAGGAAGAGGCCCTTCGGCCCACAATGTCCACCTCTGATCATAATGCCAAGTTAAACTCTGCCCCCATGTCTTCCAGATCCTTCCATTCCCTGCATATCAATAAAAGCCTTTTCAACACCATTATTGTATATCCCTCCACAACCCAGCCATGTGCTCCAAGTACCCACCGTCCTTTACATCAAATCATTCCCGCGGTCTAGGCATAAGCTCAGGGGCGACCGCGCCTTTGCGGTTGCAGCTCCTAGACTGTGGAACAGCACCCCTCTTCCCATCAGAACTGCCCCCTCCATCAACTCTTTTAAGTCTAGACTTAAAACCTATTTCTACTCTCAAGCGTTTCTTGAGGTCCTCTGAGGGAGCGCTGTATGTATGTATTTATGTATGTATTGTTGGATCTATGTACCACTGTATGTAGCACGTTAGTACCTGCACTGATGTAAAGCACTTTGGTCAACGAGAGTTGTTTTTAAATGTGCTATAGAAATAAAATTGACTTGACTTTAAACTTTGCCCCTCTCGCCTTAAAGCTATGGCCACTAATATTTGATATATCCACCCGAGGAAAAAGTTCTCGACTGTCGATCCTATCTATTCCTCTCATACATTTACAAACCCATTAGATCATCCTTCCACCTCCAATACTGCAACAACAACAAAAACACACCCTGCCCTTCTAGCTAATACTTCTAGCTTATAGCTAATACCTTCTAATCCAAGCAGCATTCTAGTAAACCTCTTCTGCACCCTCTCCAAAGCCTCCTCATCCACCCTTCCTTGGAGTGAAAAGGATATGGTGACTAAAACTGCACATAATGCTCCAAATGTCAGAGGGTGGTGAATCTGTGGAATTCATTGCCACAGATGGCTGTGGAGGCCAAGTTAATGGATATTTTAAAGGCAGAGGAAGGGGAATGGGGTTAGCAGGGAGACAAAGGCAGGGGAATGGGGCTAGCAGGGAGAGAAAGACCAGCCTTGGTTGAAGCCTTGATAGACTTGATGGGCCGAATGACCTAAATCTGCTCCTTATGACCTGCGGCCTACCCCAGGTAGCTGCAAAATAACCTCCTGACGGGCACGGTGGCAGTGAATGCAGCATCAGAGGCCCGGGTTCGATCGCGACTATGGGTGCGATATGTACAGAGTTTGTACGTTCTCCCCGTGATCCGTGTGAGATTACTCCGAGATCTTCAGTTTCCCCCCACACTCCAAAGACGTACAGGCTTGTAGATTAATTGGCTTGGTAAATGTAAAAAATTGTCCCTAGTGGGTGTAGGATAGTGTTAGTGTGCGGGGATCGCTGGTCGGTGCGGACCCGGTGGGCCGAAGGGCCTGTTTCCGTGCTGTATCTCTAAACTAAACTAAAAGTTAGACTATTATGCTCAATCCCCTGATCGATAAAAAGGGATCCCACTATCTATTTGTGTTGCCACTGTCAGGTAGCTGTGGACCTGAACCCTAAGATCCCTCGGTACAGCAATGCCATTAAGGGTCTTGCCAGAAAGTGCATACTTTCACCTATATTCAACATCCCAAGTGTTCTACCTCATCCTGGCAATGTCCTTGTACATTTTGGAGCGTAGAGAAATAGGCAAGTGATAGAAGCAACTCCTGGAAAGCAGTAAATGAGATATTGCCAACAGCCTCAAGGGCAGTATTTGAAAAAAAGATGGTATTTAAAGGATGTGGACAAATGCTGCCACTGGTTAAATGGAAGACAACTGGAACAAGGGCTTGTACGAGCAAAACTAATACTAAAGTGTAATTTCACATTAAGTAGCAGAGAGGGAGGCATGGTGACACAGCGGTAGAGTTGTTGCCTTACAGTGCCAGAGACCCGGGTTCAATCCTGACTATGGGTGCTGTCTGTGTGCAGTTTGTATGCTCTGCCTGTGACCGCGTGGGTTTTCTCCGGGAGCCCTGGTTTCTTCCCACATTCCATAGACATGCGGGTTTGAAGGTTAATTGGCGTCTATAAACAAATTGTCCCCAGTGTGTAGGATACAACTAGCGTATGGGTGATCTTGTAGCTGATCGGCGCGGACACAGGTCGGCCTGTTTCCATGCTGTATCTCTAAAACTAAATTAAAACCAGCAGGAATATTATTAAAAAGTTGAAGCGACAGAAGATGTAGGCCACCAAGACCAAAATTATCGTAGAACAAAGCGTTTTGGATTTACTAGTACCAGGCAATGAATGTCGTTCCTAGCTTCTAACATACCTGACTGGTGTTGTTCATCAGGGCTGAGGGATAACAATATTGTGCAGTGTGATGGTTTGGACCGCTTACCTTCCGGGCTGTCTTCACTGCCGTGGGACGGAGCACGCACCACTGGAGGCTTGATAAAGGAATGTTGGAGGAGTTGCTGGGTGCTCCAGCGCACTTTGTCCTCCAAACATACGCACCTATGAGATAGAGAGGGCACAGAGCAAGTGAGAGAGAGCGAGACAGAGGACTGAGGGCGAAAGACAGAGAGGACTGAGAGGAGAGAGGAGGGGAGGGAGGGCGAGGGAGGGGAGGGAGAAACAGAGAGGGAGAAAGAGAGAAAGTGACAGGGAGAGGATATAGAGAGGGAGAGAGGGAGAGAGGGAGAGGATGGAGATGATGTAGAGGATGGAGAGGGGGAGAGGATGGAGAGGATGGAGAGGATGGAGAGGATGGAGATGATGTAGAGGATGGAGAGGGGGAGAGGATGGAGAGGATGGAGAGGATGGAGAGGATGGAGAGGATGGAGAGGGGGAGAGGGGGAGAGGGGAGAGGGGGAGAGGGGAGAGGGCGAGAGGGCGACGGAGAGAGTGAGAGAGTGAGAGAGGGCGAGAGGGAGAGAGGGAGAGAGGGAGAGAGGGAGAGAGGGAGAGAGGGAGAGAGATGGCACGGAGAATCGGGTGGGGAGGAGCTCAGGATGGAGGGGAGTGGGACCGTACAAATGGCATCCCCACTTCAGTATGCATGGCAGGGGCATTGATGGAGCATCTCTGTCTGCGCGCACAATCCATGGCACACTGAGCATGTGGGCACCAGACGCCGAGATCTGTGTCACACTGCTGGTGACGTACAACTTACTTGTTGAGAAAGTCCTGCAGGTCGCGGGGCAGGCTGCGGGGCACCGTTACTGGGTATTCCTTCACAGGCGCCCCCTGGCTGAGGGCCAACAAGAGGAGGCCCAGTCTCCACACGTCCCCCTTCTTCCCGCTCTTGTACGGCAGGGCGTTCTCACTGAAGCGCACTTTGGTTTGCTCAAACACGTCCTCCTTGCAGATGTCCGCCAGGCGCTTGGAGATGCTGTAGTCGGTCAGCCTGACGTTGCCCCTGACGTCGATCAGGACGCTGGAGGCTTCAAGAAACTTGTGCACCACTGAGTTGCCGTGCAGGTAGTCGAGGGCCGCCAGCAGCTGTGCCGCGTAATGCTGGAGCTGGCTGGGAGCAACAGGGGCCCCACCGGCCAGGACCTCCGACAGGCTGGAGCAGGTGACGTGCTCCACAAGCAGGCTGATCACGATCGAGTTCTCCCGCTCCCTCCAGCTCATTGCCAGGTAGCGGACCAGATTAGTGTGGCTCAGTTTCAGCAAGGAGCTAAACTCAGTCTCCGCGCCTTGTATCTGGAAAAACAACCGAGAGATTGTATTAGGGATCTCGCCCTCACACCAACCCCCCCCCCCCCCCCACACTCCCCCCCTCCCCCGCCACACTCTCACCAACCTTCCACTCCCTGCCCAAGCCCCCCAAATCTTGCTGCCCCCTCCCCCACAACCACTCTTGCTGCCCCTCTTACAACCACTCTTGCTGCCCCCCTCCCCCACAACCACTCTTGCTGCCCCCTTCCTCCCCACAACCACTCTTGCTGCCCTCCCCCCCCACAATCACTCTTGCTGCCCTCCCCCCACAACCACTCTTGCTGCCCTCCCCCCCACAACCACTCTTGCTGCCCTCCCCCCCCACAACCACTCTTGCTGCCCTCCCCCCCCACAACCACTCTTGCTGCCCTCCCCCCCACAACCATTCTTGCTGCCCTCCCCCCCACAACCACTCTTGCTGCCCTCCCCCCCACAACCACTCTTGCTACCCTCCCCCCCCCCCACAACCACTCTTGCTGTTCTTCCCCCACAACCACTCTTGCTGCTCTTCCCCCACAACCACTCTTGCTACCCTCCCCCCCCACAACCACTCTTGCTGTTCTTCCCCCACAACCACTCTTGCTGCTCTTCCCCCACAACCACCACTCTTGTTGTCCCCCCTTACCCCCACCACAACCACTCTTGCTCCCCCCCCCCCCCCCCCCCTGCACTGTGGCAAGGCAAAAGTGCTTCCAGTTAGCCTTAATCCTCACAAAAGCCTGGGAGTTGCAGAGGAGTCAGGCAAGGACATTACATAGTCAAAGTCACAGCCATTGGGTCCAAACTCCTCAATCAATGCTCCACTCTACTTCATCCCACCCTTGGACAGGCACGTGAATGGGAAAGACTGACAGGGATGTGGTTAGGGTCGCCAACTTTCTCACTCCCAAATAAGGGTCAAACGGTCAAAATACGGGACTAAATTCCCGACGGCAATTCGTTGACTGACTCGGCCGTGGCTGGGTGGATGATGAGTTGGGCCCGGGTGCTGGACTCCACACAAAGCCCAGCCGGCGGGCCAGCTGAGGAGTTTTGGCCCGGGCCGCGCAACGTCGCGCCCAAAGTCCAGCACCCCATCCACCTCAGTTTTGGTCTCCTAATTTGGGGAAGGACATCCTTGTGATTGAGGCAGTGCAGCGTAGGTTCACGAGATTGATCCCTGGGATGGCGGGACTGTCATATGAGATAAGATTGAGAAGACTAGGCTTGTATTCACTGGAGTTTAGAAGGATGAGGGGGATCTTATAGAAACATATAAAATTATAAAAGGACTGGACAAGCTAGATGCAGGAAAAATGTTCCCAATGTTGGGCGAGTCCAGAACCAGGGGCCACAGTCTTAGAATAAAGGGGAGGCCATTTAAAACTGGTGAGTGAGAGTTGTGAATTTGTGGAATTCCCTGCCACAGTGGGCAGTGGAGGCCAAATCACTGGATGGATTTAAGAGAGAGTTAGATAGAGCTCTAGGGGCTAGTGGAATCAATGGATAAGGGGAGAAGGCAGGCACGGGTTATAGATTGGGGACGATCAGCCATGATCACAATGAATGAGTAGTACCAGTCAAATACGGGACAAGGGCGGTCCCGTACGGGACAAACCAATTTAGCCCAATACACGGGATGTCCCGGCTAATACGGGACAGTCGGCAACCCTAGATATGGGCCACGTGCCTATTTCCTTCGCTCCATAGATGCTGCCGCACCTGCTGAGATTCTCCAGCACCTTTGTCGACCTCCCATCACCACACACCACTCTCTCAGATGATAAATCAGCTCTTCACATTGAACTAAATGTGGAAGAGACAGAAAGTGGCACGGGCACAGTGTTCAGTCTAGACAAGTGACTTTGGTTTCCGTGAATAAGAATGTGTCAATGACATAAATATCAAATATGAGGTGCTGTTCCTCCAATTTGCATTTGGCAAATTTTTTTCCTCGCTATGCAGGTTCAGTCAAAACCAAGAATAGTTTCACAGTTATAAGGTCATAAGGTCATAAGGAATAGGAGTAGAATTAGACCATTCAGCACATCAAATCTACTCCGCCACTCAATCATGTCTGATCCACCTCTCCCTCTGAACCCCATTCTCTTGCCTTCTCCCCATAACCCCTGACACCTGTACTAATCAAGAATCTATCTATCTCTACCTTAAATATATCCACTGACTTTGCCTCCACAGCCTTCTGTGGCAAAGAATTCCACAGATTAACCACCCACTGACTGAGGAAATTCATCCTCATCTCCTTCCTAAAAGAACATCCTTTAATTCTGAGGCCATGACCTCTAGTCCTAGACTCTCCCACTAGTGGAAACACCCTCTCCACATCCACTCTATCCAGGCCTTTCACTGTTCTGTATGTTTCAATGAGGTCCCCCCCTCATTCTTCTAAGCCCCAGCGAGTACAGGCCCAGTGCCGACAAACGCTCATCATAGGTTAACCTACTCATTCCTGGGATCATTCTTGTAAACCTCCTCTGGACCCTCTCCAGATATGGTGCCCAACAGTTCTCAATGGACAGTTCTCACTGTCAGCTACAATTAAATGCTGAGAATGGCTGTTCCTTCTTTGCTTGACATTGCATGGTGTCCCAGTCCTAAACCTTTGGACTAGTGCCGCCCAACAAACCTACCACCTAAGATAGACGCAAAAAGCTGGAGTAACCTAGCGGGACAGGCAGTATCTCTGGAGAGAAGGAATGGGTGACGTTTCAGGTCGAGACCCTTCTTGAGACCCGAAACGTCACCCATTCCTTCTCTCCAGACCTGCTGCCTGTCCCGCTGAGTTACTCCAGCTTTTTGTGTCTATCTTCAGTTTAAACCAGCAACTGCTGTTCCTTCCTGCACAAACTCACCACCTTCCTGACAAATAAAATAGAAGTGACAATTAAATGAGAAGCTGGTGCGACGTGGGTGGGGGAGGGATAGAGAGGGTTACTTGAAGTTAGATAAATCAATATTCATACCACTGGGCTGAAACGTCAGCCATTCCTTCTCTCCAGGTATACTGCCTGTCCCTCTGAGTGACTACAGTTTTTGTGTCTTAAAGCCCTGTCCCACGGTGCGAGTTCATTCCAAGAGTTCTCCCGAGTTTGCCCTGATTCGAACTCGGAGATTTACGGTAATGGCCGCTCGTCGGTCCTCGGGGCTCACGTGGACATTTTTCAACATGTTGAAAAATCTTCACGAGTCTTCCCGGGCTTACCTGCCGTTAGCGAGTCTTCCCGAGTACCCGCCGTTAGCGTTACGAGCCGCTAAGAGGCGTCCCCGAGCTCCGACGTACCCGCTACGTTCATTCTCCGTGCTTACCACGAGTTTGATTTTTTTTTAAACTCGGGAGAGCACTTGAATGAACTCGCACCGTGGGACAGGGCTATAACACGGATAGGACTGGTTTGGAGGGAAGGACCAAACGCGGGCAGGTGGGAATCATGCCACTGGGACACGTTGGCCGGGGTGGGCAAGTTGGGCCAGTTTCCACACTGGATCACTCTATGACACTACGAGATTGCTTTGAACGCATGTCCAGATTGGCGGCAATACCTTCTTTTTGCATTTTTCGATTTTGTCCTTTTCTTCACTGGTGAGAAACTTTCCCATCTTCTTCTGCCACTGAAGAACCCATTCGTAGATCACCACAAAATCTCCAGTCAATTCTTCCAAAGCATTGTAAACAGATCGGCTCAGATGTTCACTCTCACCTGTCACATTAAGATACACAAGTCACTTGTGCCTCCGAATAATGTTACACCAATTGTTACATAGGTCTAGAAATGCACTTTTATTTCGTTTTTTGTTTAAGAGATACAGCGCGGAAACAACCGGGACGGCTCCAACCGGCGATCCCCGCACATTAACACTCGGGACAATTTTTACATTTACCGGTCCAATTAGCCGACAAACCTGCACGTCTTTGGAGTGTGGGAGGAAACCAAAGATCTCGGAGAAAACCCACGCAGGTCACGGGGAGAACGTACAAACTCCGTACAGACAGCACCCGTAGTCGGGATTGAACCCGGGTCTCCGGCGCTGCGTTCGCTGTAAGGCAGCAACTCTACCGCTACGCCACCAAGGTTCAAGAGAGGAATGGGTTTACAAAAAACGCAGACACTAAAAATGTTCCTCACCGACAATCTTTCCCACGTGGACAATCGATCCCGTGTTAAAATGTATCACTTTGTGCATTTTAGAACCATCTTCATTACTGCATTCAGAAAATTGCCGTTCTCTCCTGGAATTGAAAAGTAATCGACATTACAATGTTAATGCAATGGCTTTTTGAATATCACAAAATTACCTTCACAGTAGCCATCTCAAACCCAAAATGTCACCCATTCCTTTTCTCCAGAGATGCTGTCTGACCCGCTGAGTTACTCCAGCTTTTGTGTCTATCCTATCCTATCTTCTGGCCTTTTCCCTTCAGAAGGGAATCTCTTTGCCTGCAGGCCTCTCTCTGGCAGCTCAACGCGCAAGTTCATAAGCGATAAGAGCAGATTGAATGGCCCATCAAGTCTACTCCGCCATTCAATCATGGCTGATCTATCTCTCCCTCCCAACCCCTGCCTTCTCCCCATAACTCCTGACTAATCAAGAATCTATCTATCTCGGCCTTAAAAATACCTATCGACAGCCTCCGAGCCTTCAGTGGCCATGAATTCCACAGATTCACCACCCTCTGACTAAAGAAATTCCTCCTCATCTCCTTCCTAAAGGAACGTCCTTTTATTTTGAAGCTAAGACCTCTGGCCCTAGACCTTCCCACTAGTAGAAACATCCTCTCCACGTCCACTCTATCCAAGCCTTTCACTATTCAATGAGGCCCCCCCTCAACCTTGTAAACTCCAGCGAGTAGAGGCCCAGTGCCGTCAAACACTCGTCCTGTGTTAACCCACTCATTCCAGGGATCATTCTCGTAAACTAATCTTAAGATCGAAATGGAAGGAAATGGCCAAACCTTAATGCAAAAGATAGACTTTAAAAAGAGATGAGAGTGGAGATTTAGAAAGGGATAAGAGTATTTTGAAATGGTGAGAATAAAGAACTGCGGAGGAGCAACGAGATTGTAGAGGACTATATATAGGAATCATGAAAACAAAACCAATGGAGAAGCAAACAAAAATAATCTAGGGTGGCACACTGTCATTAATCTAAGGCAGCGGTAGAGTTGCTGCCTTACAGCGCCAGAGACCCGGGTTCGATCCTGACTAGGGGTGCTGTCTGTACGGAGTTTGTACGTGCTCCCTGTGACCTGCGAGGGTTTTCTCCAGGAGCTCCAGATTCCTCCCACACTCCAAAGATGTACAGGTTTGTAGGTTAATTGGCTTGGTATAATTACAAATTATCGCCAATGTGTAGGACAGTGTTAGTGCATGGGGATCGCTGGTTGGTGCGGACATAGTGGGCTGGAGGGCCTGTTTCCGTGCTGTATCTCTAAACTAAACTAAGCTAATGGAATATTAACCTTCTTCTCAAGGAGTCTGGATAAGAGTAGAGAGGAAGTTCTCCTAGCTTTGTACGGAGCCCTGATTATACATTTAACGTTTCATTCG
This sequence comes from Okamejei kenojei, assembly GCA_035221665.1. Lineage (NCBI taxonomy): Eukaryota > Metazoa > Chordata > Chondrichthyes > Rajiformes > Rajidae > Okamejei > Okamejei kenojei. Next base: position 82,793,013 of record CM069139.1, read on the forward strand.
ACAATCTCAGTGCCCTCCAGGAGATTTTCAAGAAATAAAACAACCACAAAAATCTTTCATTCTAATTGCAACAATAAACCACATTAAAAGTGTGACGATTGGTGAAATCTGACCAGTGAACCAGTGAGAGGCATAGATAGGGTAGACAGTCATAACATCTTTCCCAGGACGGAAAAATCAAATACTAGAGGGCACAGCTCTAAGATCCAGAGGGTTGTGAGTCTCTATCACAGAAGGAATTCTCTACCACAGAAGGCAGTGGAGGCCAATTCACTGGATGTTTTCAAGAGAGAGTTAGATACAGCTCTGGGGGCTAATAGAATCAAGGGATATGTGGCGAAAGCAGGAACAGGGTACCGATTCTGGATGATCAGCCATGCTCATATTGAATGGCGGTGCTGGCTCGAAGGGCCGAATGGCCTACTCCTGCACCTATTTTCTTTGTTTCTACGGGGAGAGTTTAAAGACGAGTAGAGTGACTTTTTTTTTTAAAAGAGGGTGGTGGGTGCCATGGTTGGAGGTTGAGGCAGACACTATAGTGGCATCTGAGCATTGGGATCCCTTCATCTAGGCTCAACCTGCACCTGGCATTCTACTCTCCTTGAAATGCTACCACGATCTTCATACTTCAAACGGCCATTGGAACTTGTTCTGCGGCGGCTGCTTCCTCCCTTCTTGGGAATGACCTGGTCCATCGCGCTGCTGTTCAAACTGCCTGTCGGCTGCGGGCTTAAGGCAGCAATTCTGGAAGCGTTCGCTGGAACTGTTTCTTGGGCACTTTCTAACCATTCCTGGAGTGTGGGGAAAGAGAAGAAGCAAAAGTGGAAGGATACATACATACATTTTGAGCGATGCGTTCACACTTAGCATCTATCAAAAACAGAAGAGTAGACCATTCTCCTCCTTAAATCTGCTCTAGCACTCAACAAGATCTACAGTTACAGTTCAGTTTATTGCCACATGTACCGAGGTACAGTGAAAAGCTTTTGTTGCGTGCTATCCACTCAGTGGAAAGACAATACATGATTACAATCGAGCCATTCACAACGTACAGATACATGACAAGGGAATAACGATTAGCGCAAGGTAAAGCCAGTAAAGTCCGATCAAGGATCGTCCGAGGGTCACCAGTGAGGTAGATCGTAGTTCAGCCCTGCTCTCTGGTTGTGGTGGGATGGTTCAGTTGCCTGATAACACTGTCCCCGAATCTGGACATGTGCGTTTTCACACTTCTGTACCTTTTGCCAGATGGGAGAGGGGAGAAGAGGGAGTGGCCAGGGTGCGACTGGTCCTTGATGATGCTGCTGGCCTTGCCGAGGCAGCGTGAGGTGTAGATGGAGTCAATGGAAGGGAGGTTGGTTGGTGTGAGGGTCTGGGCTGCGTCCACAATTCGCTGCAATTTCTTGCGGTCCTGGATGGAGCTGCTCCCAAACCAAACCGTGATGCATCCTGATAAACTGCCTTTTCTGATGCATCTGTAGAAGTTGGTGAGAGTTACCTTCAGTTTAGTTTAGTTTAGTTTAGAGATACATCGCAGAAACAGGCCCAATGAGTCCGTACTGACCAACGATCCCCACACATCAACACTATCCGGCACACATTAGGGACAATTTTACACATACACCAAGCCAATTAACCAACATGCCTGTACGTCTCTGGAGTGTGGGAGGAAAGCAAAGATCTCGGAGAAAACCCACGTGATCACCGGGTGAACATACAAACTCCGCGCTGACAGCAGCCGTAGTCGGGATGGAACCCGGGTCACTGGCGCTGCAAGGCAGCAACTCCACCGCTGCCCTACCGTGACCTCAACAACATTTTCTGTCCCTTATCCCTTGATTCCCTTAATATCCAGAATTCCATTGCTCACAAGTCATAGTATATTGTCATATGTCCAAGTGGTGTTGAACAGGTACAATAAAAATGTATGGATAATAAAATCAAACATGACTGATCTATAAAACCTCCTCTGCATCCTCTCCTTGGCTTGCATTGAGCCAAATATTGTATTATAACCCAAACAAAGATGAATGAAGTTTTAACGGACAAACATGCTTCCATGCACATGTGCTGTATGAAACTGCTTCCCTTTAAATGGTCTTGCCATCCAAAATAGACACAAAATGCATGAGTATCTCAGCGGGACAGGCAGCATCTCTGCAGACTGTTCTTCAGACCGAGAGTCAGGGGAAAGGGAAACCAGAGATATAGACGGTGATGCAGTGAGTAAAAAATCGAACAAATGAATGTAAGATATGGTAAAAATTAGCGATGATAAAGGAAATAGGCCATTGTCAGCTGGTCGCTATGTGAGAACGAGAAGCTGGTGCGACTTGGGTGGGGCAGGGGGAGAGGGAGGGGGAAGGGGGGAAGGGGGGGGAAGGGGGGAAGGGGGGGAAGGGGGGAAGAGGGATGGGGGAGAGGGAGAGGGAGGGGGAGAGGGGGGGATGGGAGGGAGGGGGGGAAATGGGAGAGGGAGGGGGAGAGGGAGAGGGAGGGAGAGGGGTTGAGGGGGGAGAGGGGGGAGGGGGAGGGGAGGAGGGGAGAGAGGGAGAGGGTGGGAGAGGGAGGGGGAGAGAGGGAGAGGGGGAGAGAGAGGGAGCGAGAGGGAGCGAGAGGAGGAGGGGGAGGGGGGAGGGGGAGGGGGAGGGAGAGGGGGGAGGGGGAGGGGGAGGGGGGGGAGGGAGAGGGAGAGGGAGAGGGAGAGGAGAGGGAGAGGGAGAGGGAGAGGGAGAGGGAGAGGGAGAGGGAGAGGGAGAGGGAGAGGGGAGAGGGAGAGGGAGAGGGAGAGGGAGAGGGAGAGGGAGAGGGAGGAGGGAGAGGGAGAGGGAGAGGGAGAGGGAGAGGGAGAGGGAGAGGGAGAGGGAGAGGGAGAGGGAGAGGGAGAGGGAGAGGGAGAGGGAGAGGAGAGGGAGAGGGGAGAGGGAGAGGGATGCCAGGGTTACTTGAAGCTAGAGAAATCAATATTCATACTGATCAGTCTGAAGAAGGGTCTCGACCCGAAACATCACCCATTCCCTTTCTCCAGAGATGCTGCGCTGAGTTACTCCAGCATTTTGTGTCTACCTTCAATTTAAACCAACATCTGCAGTTCTTTATTACTCAATTTTCATACCACTGGGTTGTAAGCTGCACAAGCAAAATATGAGAAGCTGTTCCTCCATCCAAGATTTCCGCATAGTAAACTTTGACCATTCTTTCCCGGCACTTCAACATTTGACTAGTTGGTTTACAACACCTCCCCTAGTGGTAAATGACATCTTACAACACTCAGATAAAACTTCACCTCATATCTACACTATATCTATCGCAATTCTGTTGTCTCTCTACTGTACACCTGCTACATGAGAGCATGCTGACCGGTTGCATCGTGGCTTGGTTCGGCAACTTGAGCGCCCAGAAGCGGAAAAGACTACAAAAAGTAGTAAACACTGCCCAGTCCATCATCGGCTCTGACCTCCCCACCAACGAGGGGTTCCATCGCAGTCGCTGCCTCAAAAAGGCTGTCAGCATCATCAAGGACCCACACCATCCTGGCCACACACTCATCTCCCCGCTACCTTCAGGTAGAAGGTACAGGAGCCTGAAGACTGCAACGACCAGGTTCAGGAATAGCTGCTTCCCCACAGCCATCAGGCTATTAAACTAAACTGAAAAAAATCTCTGAACATTAATAGCCCATTATCTGTTTATTTTCACTTTATCTGCTTATTTATTCATGTGTGTATGTATTTATATAATGGTATATGGACACACTGATCTGTTCTGTATTTGTGCCGTCTATATTCTGTTGTGCTGAAGCAAAGATAGAATTTCATTGTCCTTACTGGGACACTTGACAATAAACTCTGACAAGAGTCTGAAGAAGGGTCTCGACCCGAAACGTCGCCTATCTCCTTCGCTCCTTAGATGCTGCTGCACCCGCTGAGTTTCTCCAGCTTTTTGTGTAACCCCCTGACAATAAACTCTCTTGACTTGACTTTTCTCCTCACTGTTTACTATATTTTCATGCTTTTGTAACATCAAGGGGCAGCAGATGACACCAAGATTGCTGGGCCCGCTGACTGCGAGGACGGCTGACGAGGCCAGCAGCGGGACACAGATCAGCTACAGACAGGGGTGGTTAAATGACAGACGGGGCAAGTGAGAGGAGGCATTGCACTTTGGGAGATCAAATGTGAGGGGGAAAATATACAGACAATGAATGCTCCGATCCTCAACAGCATTGATGTACAGAGGGATCTTGGGGTGCAAGTCCACAGCTCTCTGAAAGTGGCAACGACAGGGTGGCAAAGCGCCATTTAGTGTGCTTGGCTACACAGGTCAGGGCATTGAGCGTGAGAGTCAGGGTGAGAAAAAAGTGGTAAGCACGTAGAATGTACGTAGCGGGTACTTCGGAGCTCGGGGACGTCTCTTAGCGGCTCGTAACGCTAACAGCAGGTACTTGGGAAACACGGTAAGCTCGTGAAGATTTTTCAGCTTGTTGAAAAATGTCCATGAGAGTCCCGAGTACCTACGCGCGGCTATTACCGTAATTCTCCCAGTTCGAATCAGGGGAAACTCGGGAGAACTCTTGAATTAGCTCGTACAGTGGGACAGGCCCTTAACCAACCAACACAGGACATCACGGGCTATATCCCAGCAGTTTAAAATTGCTGGGATATAGCAATTTCCTGCAATTTGCGCTGGGCCTCACTCTGTCAGAAACGTCGCCCAATTTTTCGCTCCAGAAATGCTCCCTGTCCCGTTGAGTTGCTCCAGCATTTTGTGTCTATCTGCACAGCTGCGGTTGCTTCTCGCAAGTTGGTCTTTGCATTACCCTATCTGTGATCGTTAACTTAAAATAATTAATAATTGGTCGTGTTTGTGGCATCCAATGCACATAAAGCTGCAACTGGATTACATTACTGTGGTCCATATCTGGGTGCATATGACAAATAAATATTCTTGAGGTCTGCAAACCTGTTTGGCCATTTGGCTCAGTTTCCGTGCGTCTTTCATTTCCTCCTCTCGCTTCTTGATCTCTTCGAGGATTTCACGTTGCTTAAAAAAAAAAAAAAATGAAGAATGTAACAGTGTTACTCAAAAAACATTGTGAAAAGCCTTCTTCGCCACCCTATCGGCCTGCGATGCCACTTTACAGAAGTACTTCCAAATCCCACTGCAGTTCATCACTCTCCAGGCCACCACCATTCACAGTGAAGGCCTGACCCGGTTAAACAAAAAAAAACAACACCTCCCATTTATCGGAATTAAACTCCATTAAATTAAAGACAATTTCACCCTTCCTTATTTTACCACCAACGTACACAAATGTATGAGAAACCGAGGTGGGGTGAACAGGGAAAACTCATTTACTTTAATGGGGAAGTTTGCAATATTCAGGTTTAGTTTCGTTTAGATACAGCATGGAAACAGGCCCTTCGACCCACCCGAGACCGCACCGACCAGCGATACCCGCACATACAGGGTCACGGTGGCGCAGCGGTACACTTGCTGCCTTACAGCGAATGCAGCGCCGGAGACCCGGGTTCAATCCTGACCACGGGTGCTGTGACGGCATGGAGTTTGTACCGTCTCCCCATGATCTACGTGGGTTTTCTCCGAGACCTTCGGTTTCCTCCAACACTTAAAGATGTACAGGTTTGTAGGTTAATTGGCTTGGTAAATGGATAAACTGTCCCTAGTGTGTGTAGGAGAGTGTTAAGGGCCTGTCCCACTTGGACAACCTAATCCACGAGTTTAGAAGACCCTAGACGAGTTGGAAAAAAATGTCAAGGTCGTGTTGACTCGCTGAAGTAAAAGACCTCCTACGACTATGTCTACGACCTCAGTCTTCCACACCTAAAACCAGCTACGACTAGCTACGAGTGGAAAATGATCACATGATAAAATGATGTCATGTTTGCATTTTTTTTCTCGGGCCAGTTACCGACCTACGACTGCCATCACGAGTAAAATGTATCAATTTTTGCCGACTTTTTTTTTACTCGTGGACATTTTTATCAGCCTGGAAAACACGCCGCGACCTACTTGAGGCCACGAGTACGCGGAGACCACTCAGGAGCATGAGGAAGAGTTACGAAGACCTCCCATTACCTCGTGGCGACCATGCTACGAGTACGAGTCAAGGGCAAACTCGGCCAATTAGGTCGGGAAAGTCGGGACAGGGGCTTTAGTGTGTGGGGATCGCTGGTCGGCGCCGACCCGGAGGGCCTGTTTCCGCGCTGTATCTCTAAACTAAACTAAAAATTAACACTGCCCTACACACACTAGAAACAATTTTACATTTTGCATTTACAAACCTGTACGTCTTTGGTGGGAGGGAGGAAACCGAAGATCTTGGAGAAAACCCACGCAGGTAATTTATGAAATAAGAGTGCTGAGAAACCAGTTAAATATTCCAGAAACTGGCCTGAACAGGATACCTCACCCACGCCTCCTCTGCCCTGCGGTTCTGCTCTTGCTTCCCCCGCCCCACAGACAGAACAAAGGTAGAGTTCCCCAGGGTCCTCGCCATTCGCCCACCTGCTTCCACATGCAACACATCATTGTTCGACAGTTCCGTCACCTCCAATGTCATCCCACCACCAGTCACACCTTCCCATCTCCACCCCTTTCTGCCTCTGCAGACACCACACCTTCTGCAACCCCGGTCTCCGCCACTGCATTTGCTGTAAGGCAGCGACTCCACTGCCTAGCCACCGTGACCGCCCGCTGTTCTGCAACTTGGTTGGCAAAACCTGGGTAAAAGACTGGGTAAAAGTGCATTCAACCCATCTATTCTCATGATTATATACACCTCCATACGATCCAAGAATAAAGTTTTAGCAGACAAGTAAGTAAGCAAGTAAGTTTATTGGCCAAGTATTCACATACAAGGAATTTGCCTTGGTGCTCAGCCCACAAGTAACAACATGGCACACAGTGACAGTTACGAATGACTCAGAAAGCACTAGACATTAATAATAATAAAACATTAATGATAAAACACCATTGATCAAGCATGTGAACCAACAAAATACCAGGTCAAAGGGAGGCTACAGATTTTTGGCTGTTGAGTAGAGCAACTACTCGTGGATAAAAATTGTTTTTATGTCTGGCTGTGGCAGCTTTGGCAGTCCGGAGTCGCCGATACTGGCGTTTAAGATCAGTACGTGGAAGTGGAAGTGAAAGAATAGAGGGATATGGATCGTGTACTGGCAGATGAGATCAGTTTAACTTAACGTCATATTTGGCACAAATATTGTGGGCTGAAGGGCCTGTTCCTGTGTTGTACTGTTCTATTAAAATAGAGCATCTAGCTCTCAATTTCTCTCCTTCCTGAAGTGCCTTCACAACATCAGTCACTCAACGGAATTCCCAACAACCAGAAGTGAAATTCTATTAATTATTTGACTACGCAAGTCCTTATTCTTATACCTTCATTCTTAATTCTCAATCATTGCTCACCAAGTTCTGTTGATTTCTCATAATATTGGCCTATATTTTGTTTGAAATACTCGATGCAAAGCGCTTTTGTGTGAGTGCAGTTAGTGAAACTACTGTTCATAACCCACTATATCATTCGGACTTCCATATTCACCAACAAGCCTTAAAGTTATAGGCAATTACATTAGGAACCATCATCCACAACACAGGCAACTACAGACACTTTCCTAAAAAATCCAAACTATCAAACTTAAGGCCGCAAAGTGACCAGATTATGTCCTCCAATCTTTCTTGGAACATTGAGAGAGAGAGACCGGGCAGAGAAACGAGGAATTGCAGATGCTGGTTTACAAAAAGACAAAGTGCTGGAGTAACTCAGCAGTCAGGTAGCATTGTTATGGATCGTAGATAGGTGACGTTTTGGGTCAGGACCCTTCTTCAGACTGTGAGACTAAAGGCTGTCTAACCAAGGTGGGGCAAATAACTATGCCAGATGGAACTGCAGATGCTGGTACATTCGAAGGTAGACACAAAGTGCTGGAGTAACTCAGCGGGTGAGGCAGCATCTCTGGAGAGAAGGAATGGGCGGCGACTGACCCGAAACGTCGCCCATTCCTTCTCTCCAGAGATGCTGCCTCACCCGCTGAGTTACTCCAGCATTTTGTGTCTACCTGGGGCAAATAACTGAAGTGTCATATGACTGCATGCTAGGTCGAACTGGCGGTAGACATGTGGACTTCAAGAAGTAATAGAACGGAAGGCAAAAGATGGAAATAGGTTTTGTAGATATTGGAGACTATTTCTGAATGTTGAGCAAAGGATAGAGGCAGAAAAAGCAGGTTAAAAGGGGGGTAAATGATAAAAAAGAAAAGTGGCAAAGGAAATATATGTAGGAAGGAACTGCAGATGCGAGTTTAAACCGAAGATAGACACAAAAAGCTGGAGTAACTCAGTGGGAGGGGTGGAAGATTGCAACCTTCACGTGGTCTGCACGCCACACAAAAGAAGAAGACTCAGTGGGACAGACAGCATCTCTGGAGAGAAGGAATGGGTGACTTTTCGATTCGGCACCCTTAAGGCCCTGTCCCACTATACGAGTTTGCCCCAGAGCTCTCCCGAGTTTAAAAAAAATATCAAACTCGTGGTAAGTACGTAGAATGTACGTGGCGGGTACGTTGGCGCTCGGGACGTATCTTCGCTAACGGCAGGTACTCGGGAAACGCGGTAAGCTCATGAAGTTTGTTCAACAGAGTGAAAAATGTCCACGAGAGTCTCCGAGTACCTACAAGCGTCTATTACCATAATTCTCCGAGTTCGAATCAGGGGAAAATCGGGAGAACTCTTGAATTACCTCGTACAATGGGACAGGCCCTTTATTCAGCTGAAGACGAGAAATTCCTGGCAATAAGGTGCAGCAGAGTGATATGCGTCAATAGGAATGAAGTAATAACAGAGGTCGGACCCACCATTTTCTCTTTGTGTTTCTTTATCTCCTCCATTCTGCTTTGCTGCTCCAGTGCGCGGCGATGTTGCTGTTCTTGCTGGTTCTTCAGCATCTCCTCATAAAACGACTTGGAGGGAGGAATGTTGTTTTCACTGAGAAATGACTGTACGTATTCCGCCAGGACATATATCATTACCTGCCACGAGAGAGAGAGAGACATCAAAATACAGGATTGCACGACACAGGTTGTTAAAGCCCTGTCCCACGGTACGAGTTCATTCCAAGAGTTCTCCCGAGTTTGCCCTGATTCGAACTCGGAGATTTATGGTAATGGCCGCTCGTCGGCACTCGGGGCTCTCGTGGACATTTTTCAACATGTTTAAAAAACTTCACGAGTCTTCCCGTGCTTACCTGCCGTTAGCGAGTCTTCCCGAGTACCTACCGTTAGCGCTAATAGAGACGTCCCCGAGCTCCGAATTACCCGCTACGTTCATTCTCCATGCTTACCACGAGTTTGATTTTTTTTAAACTCGGGAGAGCTCTTGGAATGAACTTGTACTGTGGGACAGGGCTACTATGCCGCGACGTGTGTTTCCATGAGGCAATTTGGATACAACACAATTGATGATTAGGGAACACTATTTGCATGATGTGAGCCAAACTGGTTACAATGCCATTTCAATTGGGAACTAGAAAACCAGTAGAAACTTACTTCAGAAACTGACCGGCAGAAAAAAAAAGCTGACTTGGGGGAAAAAAAAAAAAATATGCAGGGAAAATAAAACTGTTTCCATGTAACCTCCTAGCAGTAATTAGACACCCTTGTCTCTTAAGATCACAGTCTATCGTGTTCACTGCGGGTGGCCGTTTTTTGAAATTGGCAACTAATCACTTCTATTGAAACTGGTGCACTGATTATTAAACCATGTAACACACAGCCTTTAGATTTTTTTCCTTGCAGTGACAATAATAAACTTGCAGCTAAGTAAATAAGATTTTGAAAGCAGAAAAAAACTTTTTTGTCATGTCTGAAAACTCTCTTGCAACCATTGACGTGTTTTTATAGGCTAATTGTCTATGACACAAAGTTTCTTAGAAATGTGAATGTCATGTTATAGCAGTATTACTTGTAACGATCTACCTCATTGGTGA